>UELU01146970.1:0-43023 GCA_900490025.1 Megastigmus dorsalis | reverse complement strand
ATGCAGTTCGTGTATTTTACGAAAGGAAAGGTGTGTGCATAGGAAGTATACCTGGATTATTGTCGCTACAACGGCTATGTATACAAGAGATTCGTTAGTTACAGCGTCGCGAGAACGACGATCGCGATCTTTGAGATGGAGATAAAAGATAAGATATATATATTAACGCGAGACTTGGCTTCTTCATTACCGCCGACTGTGGCTTTATGCAGCTTTGTCTCCTTCTTAAAATATATACTCGAGTCATTATCGTTATCGTTAAAATGGACTTATCTCGGAGTCTGTTCTCTCTCTCTCTCTCTCTCTCTCTCTCTCTCTCCTTCTCTCTATGTCCCCGATAGAATCGTCTAGCTCGTTATTTTTATGTGCGTGAAGATTTGAAAATAGACAACGATTCTTTTTCTAGTTTCGATGCATCAGTATATTTAATCAAGTAAATGCAGAGTAAAAAAGAAAATATTAATTTGAAAAAATTCTCTTAGATTTGACGGAAAAGTTGAAAAAAATTGGTTGTAAATCAGTGTCTTTTGACGTATAATACTTGTCTGCTTCTACTTTCAAGCACAGGTCACACAAAATAATGTTTCTGTTAAGTAGGGAGTAATTCTTTTCTTTTTCAAGTATCATAGATTTATATTCGCTATTTTATAATGGCGGTCCTCTTTCCGTCACTCTAAACAATACATAACAAAAAGAGTTAAAATTATTCTGAAAAAAGAAGTATCTCAAATACGCAAACTTATATGACTTATGGTACGTACGACCACGAGCAGCGACTGATACTCCGCGTTTCTAAGAAATAAGATTGATTTGTGAAGATCAAGTGTTTTATTAGTGTCTCGATGAGGTGAGTGAGAGAACAGCTCGCTACAAGGATTCCCGGGCTTTCTTCAACGAGCTCGAGAAAGAAGGGTTCGAGAAGATTCGATTATTTCTATATTTCCGGGTTGTATTTAAAAACAGATATCAATGTTGATTATCTTGGTTCTGAAAATAAAATTATACTTAATAATTTACTATTTATTTATACATCCCTTTAATCATTTTACTCTTGAAAGAAATATACAAATTAATCTTATCTTTCAAACTGTATTTCAATTATTTTTTATATTTCTTTCACCAGAAGTTTCGACCTTAATTAAGAGAAATGCACTTATATAAGCAGCATTATACATTAAAGTATCATTTTTTAAAAATAATTTACATGTACATTAAAGTAGATTATATACAACGTTCCAGATTAAAGTAAAAGCATCGCAACTACCCTTTATTTGAGTTAATTTATTATTTCTTTTACTCTTACCCTGCAACAACAATGCTGTATTAAATCGGTACAATTATTAACTATATATATCAATCGCTCTTTATATAATCGAACAAGAAAAATACGTATTAAAGCGGTAGGACTCGTCGCAGAAACATGAACCGTCGAAAATGGAATATATCCAGCCGACAAGAATCACCGATTCTCCCCTATATATTTATTCGAACGCGAAAATCTATCGATATTCGGCACCGCGGCGGAGGCCATGACGAGCATATCGCGTGCACGCGAGACGCCAAGAAGACACGCATCCACCACTGCACACATCCTGCACGAACCTATATGCAGCGCTATGCAGCGATCGTACACCTGCAGCTGTGGTATTACATGTACAGAGAAAGGCAGCTCTAGATGGTGATAATCGCGTCGCGCTCCTGCACTCGCACCGCGCATATCGAGGTGTCGGTGTGCGACTCCGAACGACTGACGCAGCGGAGAGAATATTCAGCAAAGTGTATCGAACCGCCCCCGAAACAAGCTATTCTCCTCTATGACTGGCTGTGTGTGAAGTATGCCCGAGAATTCGAGGGATTATTGCGCTGCGAAACGTTGGATGAATTTCCTTACGTGGAATATATTTTCCTGCTGCAGATGTTTATGGCTTGCGATGGAATTGTTTATAAACAGTTTTGGTGCAGGTGAAGTTTTGAAAAGGTTCGATTTCGGGAAAGGGTTCATTTGCATGGTCGTTTTTACGAGGGTGCAAAAGAAACGGATCTGAGTATTTGATGCCCTGAGTTTTTCGAGAACGATCCTGCATCTTTTCAAAAGTCGTTTTCGCAGATAATAACGAGGCTCGATGCATCGTTGGAAGAAATGCAATTTGAAAATTTGTATGAAAAACGATGCGAAAAATGAAGAAAACAAAATTGATTGATAAATTCTTATAGAATATTAATGTTAGAATTACGAGTAGTATAAAACTACCATTCGGTTTAAGATTAGTTAATTTTGTTAGAAAATTTTCACAAAAACTTCATCATCCGATTTTAAATCTCATTAGATTTTAAATTATGAAATCTCCCTAAAAGACATTCTGCACTTTTTACAAGCTTAAAACTCATAATTATTAAAGATATTTTCTATTTTAAAACTTTTATATGTTTATCACACTTTAAAAGTCAACTCGGAAAAAATATCTTTAAAATTAATTGCAATGAAGAGGCTCTAGATTGAAATTTTAAAAAAATATTTCGAATCTCAAAATCTCCTCGTACATTTAAAAGAAAGTATACATTATGCATTATTTTGAAACGAGGACAAAGTTGTTTTGAAGCATGCCGCGCGTACTGTCGCGACACGTCAAAATTATTAGAGCATTTAAATTAAAAATACCCTCCTACTTATTTACCGGTCGATCGGGCCGATTAGCTATAGCCTATATATATACCCCCTTGTATATTTGAAAATTACGAACTATGTAAACTTATTACGGGATTTCGCGCAACAATTGGTATCGAATGTCGCGCAAACGTATTTACACGGATACATAATTTGTGGATGATCATAAATTTATATTTGTTGACTTTCAAGGAAAAACTGACGTCTTGCATTATGAATGATGACATTGCACTTTGAAGATTTAAATAATAAAGAATTACCATTCATTTAGTTCATTTAAAAATGGGACTACAAAGTTATATTAACAAGCGTTTATTTACAAATGTATCTTTGATTAGCATGTTTTTCTTATGAATGCTAATACAAACGTTTTAAAAACACATTTAATAAGCTACATTAATGATACATAATTAATCAAGAACGTTTTAGTTATAGCATAAAAAATTCAAATGCAGGAGTGAATCAATGTTTGCGGCAATGAGAAATTAGTTCCGGATGATGAAAAACTGCGGAACTACGTAGGGTCACACGCGTGTACAAAAAGACGGACGAACATGTAAGAAAAGATCACGCAGATATTAGCGCACGGGAAAAACAAGAGTATCCAGGAACGAATATTAAAAAAAAAATAAGGAAAAGGCGAAGCGGCTCTTACGCGACTTTTCTCTCTCGCTCCATCTTACTCTCTTTCAAGCTCTTTTGTCTTACCTCATCCAGCGAGATCAATCGGGGACTGAGCTGCGCCGCATTTTTTTGTGTGCCGCCGCGCGCTCCATCGTCGGCTGTCAAATAATTGCGCTGGAAGCTCTTTCATTTCTTCTTCTTCCTCCTCCGCAGCCACTGGTTTTTTCTCTCCCCTCTCTCTCTCTCTTTCTCTCACTCCGACCTCCTCTCTCGCGAGAGTCTGGCCGCGTTCATTAAATACTTTCTTCTTTTGCGTTTCCGTTACTTTGTTACTCCTTTGTGTGGGAGGGGGGGTGAAGAATCATAGGAGGCGCGCGCGCGCGGCAACAAAAAAAAAAGGGAATAGAAAGAAAGTGGAGGAAAGAGGCTCGTGCTGTCTTATCTACTGCGATTGAATCTTCCGTGATTAACCTGCAGCGATTGTTGGGTGGGCATTGTTTGAGCAAAAAAAAAAGTCACGCTTAAATGGCTATCGTTAGGTCAATCCAATCTATCTTTCCTACTTTTTTGGGGGGAGGGACGATGTCGACTGTTACCGCTAATTATTCGCGGCGGTATAACGACGTCGTTTTGATGCACTTATTAAAGTGGGAGATTGTTGGATTTGAGAATTGCTCTCAATTTATGGATGTTGCCACTTGCTCGACGATTAGCATAAGTATAGCATCACGGCGGCATTGTTATATTAATTGCGGACGATTGGAGTTTATATTAATACGATCGTGTATGTATTCGGGGTTACCGGGGCGGTGCTGATCGATATAATGACGCGGGTTCGACGAGGAAAACTCGTGACTTTCCTAAAGACAATGTAAAGTAAAAGTGACTTGTACTTTTCTTTTTTGCATAATAATCGATTGATTAATAAACGATTGGACGAATACATAAACACCGAATGCAGTTTATTAATGACTGAATTTCTTACTTTGATTTAGATGTGCCAGGGAAGCGATTGTTTCACTCTTCGTGTGTGGCTACAATTACATGCTTGACTCTTCATCCTTCGCTTTGAATAAAATTCCAATCTTATTTCGAATACTATCCATTACTTAAAAAAGTCATTCCAGAACTGCAATATTGCACTTTTCTAAAACAAAGCGTCACCATACTAGCGAAAACTACCTATATATCATTAATAGCCCCACACGCAGCAAAAATACGCCTTATTGATCATCCCATCGCGACTGTAGCACCTTTTAATCAGCTCTATCAACGCTTGAAACATCCTGGATCTCGCAGTAGCATTTGCTCGAAACTTCCAGTACATATATCCAGCGCGCGCGTGAAAGTGCCGAGACGCGCGCGCAGTTATTTCGCTTTTCACCCAATGTGGGTCTATGCGATATAATATATATATATATATATAACTTCCCTGCGCGTTGCAAGAAAAGATTTTCTCCTCGATATTCCTGACCCTTTGGGTTTTTCCCCTGCACCGGATCCAAAGACGAACGTACCGCCAACGTCGTCTCTGTGTGCGTCTGTGTGTCTGCTTATTGGATTTCTGTTCTCTTGTTCCTTTTCATAAGCGCGATGTTTTCACGTAATTTCATTTGTGACGTGTACAATGCAGAAAGAGAGAAACGTGATATATAAACTCGCGTTCTTTCGCATCGTTGCTCGGGCGTATTATTAAAAGTATAGCGCATCTCGTGCCGTTGTTGTTATTGATATACAAATGCATATATGGGTAAAAGGGTATTTGAATGTATCATTATGCGACATTTTCACCGTTAAAAGTTATATATATTATATATTATATTGAAATAGAAAAAAGGAAAGAAATAGGTGGATAATTCCACGAGGAACGAGCAATTTTCCTTTAACAACCATCGTTAAATCTTGCACCTGAGCCGTGTTTTGTGCAGCAGCGTTCCGATATTCGATTCTGTCGTTACGGTGTGGAAGCATTACAAGATATGGTAATGTACAATCAGATTTACGGAAGGCGTCCAAGACGTCAGTATTTGCGATGTTACTAAAGGTAACTTGCTCGTCTAACATTTCGAATTACTTGTGTACATATTTATTCGTGCACATCAAAATATACAATTATGCACCATTATGGTATAGCAGCATTTAATATACAGACTGGGCAAAATATGATGGGCACTTTTTAAATGCCTGGATATGGTACAGGCTTATTTTGATTAAATATAGTAGTAATGCACGGGCTCGATCTAGACGATTAATTTATCCCCGTACGTATAGGCGAGGATTCTGATAATAGCGTTGCTCAGATGATGAAATACTTTTGTAAAAAGTATTTTTACGCTCATAAAATCTTAACCAAAATGAAGCAATCGTAGCTATAACCATCTAAATTGTTAACTTTACAGTACTAAATACATACAGTCACCAAACCTCGCAGTAAAGTTTCTATCGATTGTATAAAAATGTTCTGTTACGTTATCTATTATACATTAGTGATCGATCTTATTCGAATGACGATCGTCTAGAAAGACCTGATAAATTGTAAAGTAATAACCAATAAAGATCCCAGCAATTTGAGAATTCATAAACATATCATTCATGCATCAAAACTAATGTACAATCGACTTTCGATTCGATATCTATCTGATAATATCAAAAGGATTATTTCACACGAATGTCCGATCGTGTCCAAAGTTTTAGTTACTTTAGGTATAGGCCATAAGAATCTTTTTCGACAGGATCACTCGATTCAATATCTTTTGATCAATCATTCGACAATCACAACGCACTACTTCTTCTTTCACAGCTCGTGCAGTAGAAAATACACCTCTCGAGCATCGGTAAAATCCATGACCCATAATAATTGCGATGCTCTCTTTGCAATCACGTAGCGCAAGACTGACGTAATAATACCAAAGAGAACACGCTGCACGATGCGTATATATACGGCATGTACCGCTAATACTCGAACTCGCGGTTTTTTCCTTTTTCTTTCAAATTCAAATTGAAACTCACCGCGACCTTTCTCACAGCATATAAATTGAAATTCCTCCGCGCAGAACGATTTTATTTCAAGAGATGTACATACACACACGCGGAGGTAAAGCTGATGCATTTTCAAGGCAGAACGGCAACAACAACGAAAAACCCCGGGCTTTTCCAAGATGGAAAATCGAAGGGCCGCTCGGCAACCGCTTTAGAAAAGCTCGCGCGCGGCCAACGTGCGTATACGTTGCGGCTATTGCGATTTTCATTTTCGTGAAAGGCTCTCTCTCTCTCTCTCTCTCTCAGGTTCGTCTCATTCCTTCTCGCTCTCTCTCTCTCTCTCTCTCTCTCTCGCTCGCGCGTGTGTTATACGTACGGTAGTAAGTAGTGGTAGTGGTGGGGTCCGCAAACCGGCAACAGCGGCGGCGCATCCCATTAGTCCGCTATAAGGGATATCGCGTCGGGCCCAAGACTTTCAGTTGTGGCTCGGCACTACCAAGACACGCGCGCGCGACACTTGCTCCTCTCCGGCCGTACCTATTTTACTTTTATATCTGCGGATCGCCTGGAATAACGCGTGTGCGCTATCTCGTCAGATATATACGAGTATATACACGCGTTTGTTGTCATTCGATTTTTTCTTTCTTTTTTGTTGTTGCTACGTTGTGAGGATTGAACAGTGCCGAGTATATTGAGGATTTCTTTGGACGGAGAAGCTGAATTAGAGGAACCGGTTGGTTTTTATACCTTTTATTGTTAATTTGTAGTTTGTGAGTGATTGCAGGTTTGATATGTTGTTTAGGCGGTGAATAATTGAAAAAGTTAATATTAGTTAGAGTTTTTGGTTTTTGTACATAATGAAAAATTCAGTCGACTTCTTTTGACCGTTGATTTTATATTATATAAATTTACTTAAATGCTAACGAGAATTGTATTTTAAACTGACAAAGATCTTTCTATCGGTCTTAAAGTCTAATCAATATTCATGGGCAATCAGATTGTCCTTGTTTACAATCACCCCCGAAAAATCTGAAATAAACTTATATTTAACCCTGTAGAATTGTATTTATAATTTATAAATTTTACAATACCTTAATTTTGGTATTTTTAATATCCTCCTACTTATCAAGGTACATTTAAGTTATTGAGTTTTTCTATTTTCAATTGTCGTCTTGTACCAGCTGCAAGAGACATAGTCGGCTGGTTTAAAAGTTGTGCCGATGACGCTACAATGTCGTATCGCGGAATGAAGTGATGTCATGATATAACTTTAATGTGGCATATGACTTGTATAATATGCCTTTACTTTGTATAAATGTGCAGTTCATTTTAATGAGATTCTTTTAACGCATCCTACAAACTATTATTATAAGAAATACGACTATAGTCGATGTGCATATATATTAAAATTGGTTTGACTGCCTTTCATTTATTCTATAAATTAAAATAAATGTAATAGTATATACATCATATTGATATTGACACTGCTTAACTTGACTTTATTCGAATCGCAAACTTTAATATAAGATTTGCGAATATAATTTATAAATCTGCAGATTTGATTTGTCCCTAATTGTCCTATACATATAGATAAACGGCTATGTATAGACTTAGATATGCTTAGATCAATCAAAATGCTAACTAAGTACGTGATTCATAAAACAAAACGAATATACAATTGTGCAGGTAATTAGACTCGCGGTCTGTTAAATACGGATGTATATGAATGAACGTTTTGAGCGGCGTTTTCGAGCTTGCCGGAGTTATCAAGATTCAAATAAAGATCTTGACGCAGAGTGATAACCAAACATGACCACGAGTTATCTTACAATCTATAGAGCTTAACTTAACTAAACGGGCGCGCGATAAAAAAACGTTTCACCTATATAATAATCGAATTATCCTATTTCACAATTGTACATATATATTATACTATATCAGATTTTACAAAAATATCTATACCTTTTCTGTTTGCACTTCATTAGTCGAAATAAATCCAAAATTTTTTTTTGCGCATCTTTTCATTTAGTCCGACACGCGCGTGGGAACCCTTCATTACCTTTCTTTACGCTCAATCGGCTAACAACGTTAAAAAGCAAGAAGAACCCGATGTTGTAAAATTGCACCGGCTCATCAGACGCAGTAAAAATCTTTACTGGCGAGGTAAAGTTCGGGCCGTAAAAACGAAAAAATCGCTGCACGACCATATCCCAAAGCCCTTGCCTCAGGATTTATACTGTCTCACCGAGAAGTAAAAGAAAAAAAAACGGACTTATAGTAGCGAGTCTGCCCCAACGCATGCATAACCTTCTTTTCATGCCTCGGTTGTGTCTTGCCGCCTCGTCTCGTGCCTATATATCATCTCTCTCGTCGCTGTGGCACTGAACTCGAGCACACCGTTACGTTCGGTCCTAACGTTCGCTTAAGTATACACACCCACTGTGATTTTTCACATTTCAACGACTCCGAAAAACTTATATGTATCGGGTATTGCCGCGACGACGTACATAATAACCGTAATCAATTTTATTTATAGTCGCGTTCGAAACTAACGGTTTCAAGGGGTGATTCTGCCTGAGATATGCTGATTGGAACTTCAAATTTAATATCTTTTATATACTCGATTTTAAAAGTAATTATTGATGCGATTGGTTGCTGGGGAAATTCGTTTTATGATGAAGGAGGGTTTGATTTGATATACAATATTTGAGTGATGCGGATGAGCTTGATAGATTAAATTTCGCGTAATAGAACAAAACTCAATATTGCAGATTACGAGGTTACTTGGTAATGAAACGGAAACTGCAGCTAACCTTTTTTACTCATATATATAGGATTGAAGCCCATTCAACACTGGCAAAATATTAGGATAAATAATTGATTAATGAATTTTCTACATATTAATTTAACAATAATAAATTATAATATATTAAATTCCCCTCGTGTATATATATATATTTCTTATCTCTTTTTTATTATTTACTCCACCAATAAATATATGTAAACTGTATCGTCCTGAAATAGTGTAACTAGAATCATTTATATAGAATTCCTATATAATTACAAAACTTTCTACTATAATAGTATCGTGTTATTGACACTTTTCGTATATATCGTAATTTAAAAAGTATCCGTACACGTTCGCTTTCATTCTTTAAAAAAAAGGAATGCACGCGATGGCAATGATTTCTAAAAAAAAATCTGAGGAGAGCAAACATTTGTAATTGTCAGGTCGATGCATATCATTCTAATTGAAATGACGACTCGTAGTTTACAGAATATCTGTCATTGACCAAATTGTCCAACGTAGTTTTTGCCCCTATTCAAGTATTGATACAAAAGACGAATATGTTTTAATTTAATATAATTATTATTTTATTGATATTTCGACAGCAATTTCACGTAAGCTTACTAATGAAAACACGCCATTTAAAAAATGTTATATATATCAAGCGTCAGCGCGATCATAAAGGTCATATTTACCGAGAATAAATAAATATCATCCAAGCCGAGTATATATACGTTAAGTAACCGCACAAAAAATATCGGTGGATATACCTGATAATTAAAAAAAAAAGGGCGTAAAGAAAAGCGATCGTTTGCGGATGTATTTGAGCGTAAAGGCGGCCAGAGCTCGCGGCCAGCAATCCTTGCGCGCGCACATTTAACGCATTATTTACCGTTCCCATTGTATACAGCAGCAAGAATACGTGACATCCGCATAGTGTATATATATATATGTATCGACAAAAGCGCGACGCTCTCGATTCGTGTCTGTCGCTCGCTGCCTAATATACTCGCGCAGGCCCGTGACTCCCTCAAAGGCAGTTATTATCATTATTATCACAGGCGAGAGGTAAAGAAAAGAAGAAAATTTTTCGCATCTCCGCGCTTCTTTTTTTCCCGGGAGTCTTCGTCTTCGTTCCTCTTTCTTCCCTATACCTTCCCTCTTTTTATCTTATGCCCTACCTCGCAACTCGTCTCTCTCTCTCTCTCTCTCCAGCTCAGCAGCTCCCCGCGAGTCCATTGTGCGAGGCGAGGCGAGCGCAGCTTCGTGTCTACGGTATTTTTTCCCCCCTTCCTCTTTTTTGTTTCATTCGCATTGTCGGACGGGCCAAAAGTAGGGCGTGACACCATTTCTCTCTCTCTCGCTCTCTGCCGCCGCCGCCGCCGACTTTCGGTGTGTGTGTGTGTGTGTGAGTGTGCGGCACTGCGCGAGCGACGATCTGCGAAAAAATATCGCGCACGTGCACAGCATCTTTTTTCTTTTCGTTTTTCACTAACTTTAATTTTTCCTCTTCTTTCTTTCTCTCTCGGAATTATTTTCTTTTTTTTTTGGTCGAGTTTTTTTCTTTCTTAACGTTTACCGACCGATTGCGCGCGGCAGGGAAAAATTTCCTAGGTGCAGAGGAACGAAAATTCGCGTGCGCTCGAGCTACTCCAGCATCAATTTCCACTATTCAGCTTTATGGAAATCTGGATTTTCGGGTAGGGAAATATAATGCGAAGCGAGAGAGAGAGTTCGACTTCGGTTTGAGTACTTTTTAGTGGCTTGATAATGTAGTGGGCGAATGTAATCAAAAGTCTTTCGGGGATCGCGAGAGTCTGCCCACGGGTTCGGTGTCCATTCGAATTGTAAATTTCCTCAAATTCTAATTTAGAAAGTGTTAATTTCTTTTCAGTTATTTTCTACGTTCTATATATTTTCTTGTTGTATAAATATGTTGCTGCATACGCACAATTTTTTTCAACCAACATCACTAACGCGAAGCTACTTTTCATGTATGCCGAAGTTTCGCGGTTCAAGGAAACTAGTACATTAAAAGTAATCTGTCCTAGCCATAAAATCTCAAAGCTATAAAAATGACTGAAGTAATTTTACCAATATACTTTCTGCAAAAAAAATAATCATACTTGCGCAAAATTCAACGTAACGCAGTATACTGTGTATGTATACAGTTCTGAGCTGCTTAATCAGCATTGTAATTTTTCATAAATACAATTTCTCTCTACAGTGCGGATATCAAGCGAAACGCGAATTACATTCAACGAAAAACCACAATCGACACAGCTGAAAAACCGCAAACTAGCAAACGGATGATTTCCTCGCAACGACGCATTTCTCCAAATATATTCTGTTATAAAAGCGAAGCGCGCGAGCCTCGATCAATAGCAATACCCCAAGATGCGCAAAACGCATTTTTACACGCTATGCAGGGGTCGAGTCAGAACCACGCATATATCGCGACTATCGGAACTCTCCTGCAGCGCCTGCACACGTATAATAATACATACGAGCCCATCGCTGTGCAAGCTGTATGCAATTTCTCTCCCACGCGACATCTCCCACGCACGACAGCCTATAGAACGTGCCGCTAGAACTCGTCGCGGCGGCTAATCACAGTAATGATATATATATATATATATATATATATCCCCAGCATCCTATCGAGCGTAACTTTTAATTGCTCCCTCTCTCTCTCCCTCTCACTGGTAAGCAGGCGCATATATAGCCGAACTGTATGCGATACACCAACGATACACGCTATACACACCTATACATAATAGCTCGCGCGCTCACAATAAGCCACATGGCATAGGTCGATAATTGGCCGTTGACAACCGGAAGCGGCAGCGGCAGCGGCATAGGTATAGGCATCCAGCTACCGAGCGAGGTATACAGAATCTATAGTCGGTCTCTGCAGCAATGGGCGAGACGAGCGCGACGCGCGGCGCGTTACCTTCACCTACAGGCAAGGCCGACGAACTCTGCTCTCCTCTCCTGCTGCTGCTGCTGCTGCTGCTGCGGCGGCGGCGCTCTTCGACGTATCCACATCCACACACACACACTCACACACTCACACATGTAGCACGATGGTACATATATATATATATATATGTAAGCAGAACGGTCTCGCGCTAACTGGATTGGGTGCAGTATAGGAGCTGGTGCTGGTGGTGCTGCTGCTGCATCGCGCCTCTCCTTTCGTAATTGGATCACCGCCGCCGCCGCCGCCGCCGCCGTCGCAGCGACTACGTGACTATGCGTGCAGAGAGAGAGAGAGAGACGGACTATACAGGCGCGTCAACTCTGCGGATCTTCCGGTTTCAAGCGTGTATATTATGCGTGTAGGCATGAATCTCGCGACGAACGACCTGGCTATTTTGACCCTGGCTAATATAAACGCGACCTTTTTTTTTGTTGGTAGTCCTCAGCTGCGCCATGTGTGTATATAGGGGAGGCTTACCGAACGATGTATATTGTGTCGGATGTTGTGGTGATCGGGCGATTTTTTTTTTTTTTTTGGGTTATACGGTCGTGGGCTTTCCGATTGAATGAGCCGTGGCTTATGTAACGGTTTGCGGGGTTGATTTGTTGCAGGGTGAGGAATTTTTATATAGGAATATCTTATACTTGAGAATTCAATGGGTTATTCATGATTTCCTCCCGAGAGCGATTTAGATTTTTAGAATTTATTTTTTGATTCGTTGACTTGACTCTCGAGTTGTGTGTTGAAATTATTGAGACATCTTTGAAAAGTGAATGTTAGAAAAAGGATTTATCATATGAAGTAAAAAGTTTCCTAATACTTACCTATTACTTATTATGATTTTGAATTAAAACATTCATTATTAAATTTTTTTTTCCAACTTTTCGATCTTCTTGTACGTTTATCGATTCATCTATATTTGATATTATGAATTAAAATACGGCAGACCGTTACTTCCGATCGATTTAATTCAACATTCGTATAACGGACGCATACCGAAATCACCGAAACGGTATATCAAATATCGAGTTAGTAAAATCTTTGATTAAACTATAAATTGTCTCAGGCATTCTTGATAAAGAGTCTCGCCTACCTGATTTGCATCACAAAAGCATCACGTGCCTTCGTTCTTGGCATTCCATTCAAGCCGAGTAATTAAAGCCTTTTTAACAATGAAAAGTTTGCATTTAATTAGCACTCGCAAGACTCGACAACAGTTATATGCCCACTAATTAATCACACATTTGAATATATACTGTGACTTTAACAAATAGTTTAATAAAACATGCAATTTGTAGGGATTATTATAGTATTCCCATGGCGCAAAGATCGAACACTGTATTTTCGCATCCGTCTATACTACGGTGGACACTACGAATTATTCGAAGTCCACGAGCAAATCTTTTGTATTGACTGAAGATATACAATTGAATTCTATGTATCGGGAATTCGAAGGAAGAGATAAATGATAACGTTATATTATAGTATTAATATCGGGATTGTCGTCGCTTAACAATTTACAATCAGTTAAAAGTTCGAAATCGCGGAAATACTTTTTATCAGAATACGATAACGCTTGTTTTCTGTGACTAAAAGAAATAAAATTAAGCTGATTATCTTTCAATCGCTATTGTCGAAAACATTTGTTATAAGAGAAAAAATGGTACAAAATTATAGTATAAATAAGAACAGGATAAAAGATGTATATAAATGGAACTCAAAATAATTATCGATGTCATATCTATGCCAAAGAATTTTCCATGCATAAAGTCAAGTGTCCCCGATTCTCCCTCAAAACACCAACACGAAGAAAGTGAATTATAAGCATTAAACATTGTGCGCGCTCGACCAAAAGAAAAATCCAGCTCGAAAGCATCGCGTCAAACGAAAAAGAAATCAGCCTATATAGCGCGACTTTTCATATCGGTCCCGTAGCAGCAGCAGCAGCAGCAGCAGTAACACTCGGCTCGTCCATATAGATTTGTTATTCCACTCAGGGATTCGCTCGCGTCGAGCGAGAGAGCGAGAAAAAAAAGGAGAGTAAAAGAAAAGGCCTGCTCCGAAGAAGGTCACTCTGACACATATAGCATGTATAGTATGGGGAACGCAGCTCCTCCTCGGCGAAAAAAATAATCGGCACGAATGTGTCTGTCTGTGTGTGTGTACAAGCGAGATTCGCCGGTATACATAACTGTGACACCAAACTGTTATACTGTTGCTGTCGTTTCTAACGGTACACCCGACATTCAGCTTATACATACATGCCGCCGTTGCTGACTCTCGACACACAATATCGTGTGCGTATATACGTATTTACATACGAGTTTACACTCTCGCGGTTTTTCACTTATAACGGCGGGGGCCCCCAATGAAAGCAGATACACTTTCCTCATTCAGACTCTCTCGCGAGAGCTCGAAACTTTGGATGTATGCGGGACGAGGGATCGTCATTTTACAGAGAGAGAGAGAGAGAGAGAGAGAGAGACGAGCGAGGATATTATATTTTACTTCTTTGTTTTATATTAATTAGCGATGCATTCGGTTACTCTTCTCTGCGAAAATAGCATCAAAGGGAATATTAAAAATTAAAATTCCGAGAGTTTAAAATCGTGTGGTCGGTTGTGTGCCATATCCTATGCAATTTCTTTTACTGGGCCATTTCGCTGAGCTTGGTCTAATTAAAGAATTTAATTTCAAAGATTTGCGTAGGTGTTTACACGTAGGTTTTGATAATGCGGAGAATTCGAATAATCTCAAGCTTCATCAGACGGTTTGCTATAAAAGAGTTTCGATATATATAACGTAATTGCTTTTTGATTCGTTATTGTTATACTCGTTATAATTTAGTATCCAAATTCTTATAAGTTAATGCACTGTGCAAAGGTGACGACACTTTTTTTTCTTCCTCCAAGTTTTGTGCGTGCAAGCCGTATTTACCCGCGGTCGCAGAGAGAGAGAGAGAGAGAGAGAGAGAGAGAGAGATACCATATAAAAAAGAAAGTATAAGCGCCACAGAGGATTTCGTGCCCGTTATTAGCAACGAGTAAACAAACGTAACCGCGGAAAAATCGCAAGTATTCCGTTATTTAGAATTGAGCTTAGTAGGTTTTTAGACTAGAGAGGACCACTTTGCATTTCTCAGCAGCGACGACGCGATTCGCGCGAACGTCAATATCTAATCCTCGATATATTCATCGTAAAGTAAACGGCAATTGAATCCTATCATCAACGTCTATAACTTTCACGAAATCATGCTGCGGTTTTGTGCATTAAAACTCGGCTGCATTTTCAGAATAGATTCGGATTCGAATTTGGAAATTTAAATACGCAAATGCAATTCGGGATACGATACTGGAGCTACTAATTAAATGTGACGGCGAAATTTGCATCCACGATAAATTTTCCTAGACGACCCCGAAAAGGGAGACAAGTCAACCGGAAAACAAATTGATTTCATCAGTCCAGAAGTTTGTATTTACATTTAATTAAGTTTAAACTCTTAAATGATCCATTTCACGCAATTATATTGATTCTTCGTAGCCGACGGATATTTCGTACGCATTAGACGTCGTAAATGGTATTCTTATAACTGCAACCATCATCTACGTACTAAAAATACATTATCCCCGCGATTCCTCATCGTAATCCACTAGGTTGTTCGAATCTCTTTCTTCGCTTATCGGGACTCGCGAGTCGCGCTGTATAAGCCCGTTAAACCGTCCGATCCGCCAAGCGGCGATCTCACGACCCCGTCTTATCAAAGCGATCATGACTGTGCGACGACAAGTGGTCGCGAACGGGGTTCGATCAAACGAGCGTTGATCCACGTCGTGGACGCAGAAATTACCTATATACCGTTAATCTTATCGGGCGCTCGCAGCTCTTCACGCGGACGAGTTGCGGTGGTAATGGGTCGCGTACAATGGTGATTTATCGAAACGTAGGTAGACACGGTGAATTGTCGTGCGCGACAACCGGATATATATTTGACTGGGTACAAGCTTATCGGCTGTGGCGACTGTCGATCGTCATCCTCCTGAGAAGAGCAATTATATATATATATATATGAGTAATGGCGCGCGAGTTCGATGAATTATTATACATATCGAGCGATAGCGCCGCAATAATCGTATGCGACTCGTATATAACAAAAAAAAAAATGAATCATTTATAAAGGGTGGTAAAGTGGGTAGAAGAGGGCGGGGAGTGCGGATTAAAACGCGAGCGCCGCGAAGTAACGCGCTTATAAAATATGAATTTTCGATATATCGATTTTCAATCTGACTCGCGCCTCTGGCCAGCTTTCCCCCCCCTCTTCCCAGGCTAATTCGCGCAGCTGAAATATTTAATATCCGATTCGATAAGTTATACGAGATCGGCAGCGAGCCTTTGATCGTTAATCGTCCTTTGGAGCTCCTTTTTCTTCCTTCGTTATATTATATAACCCATAATTAGCTCGTTATCCTGTATACAACCTACAAGTCGTCTCGAAAATCGAATCGATATAATAGTAAATTGACAGCAACCTTTCATCCGCAAAGTTCAAAGTAATCAATTGAACAAAATTTATTTTTCATCTGAATAAAAGTGGGAAGTAACAGCAGCAGTATTATATATACATAAGCGGCCGTGTCGGCGTGCTCTCACAACACACGGGACATATATTATACAGGTATATGCACCGGTCATAATTACGTAAGCGTCCGAGGTTCTTCGCGCGCACCCACACAGAGAGAGAGAGAGAGAGAGAGACACACCCACTCACGCGATCGTTGCAGTTTCGGGGCGACGAGAAACACGTGTGTGGGTGTCTCTCTCTCTCTCTCTCTCTCACACACACACGGTTTTAAACTCCTATTACTTCCGATGACACGTCGTTAACGGCTCACCGCTTTTTCTCTCTCTTCTCGCGCAGGTGTACACGTATACGAGACTGCTTAATTGATGCGCAGGATCGAGCAAAAAGAAAACGCAGCCGTCGCTCAGTCGCGTGTATGAGAGGTCCGGAAGAATTCGGAGAGCGGCGATAATTGCATTTGATATCCGGGCGAATACTTTGGCGTTGAGGTATATGCGACGATTGTTATTGGATTGTCGCGAGAGCCGAGCGTATATATAGGGCCTACATAGGAACGAGTTCGGCGATTATCGATTAGGGACGACGACTATATACCGAGCGACGTATTTGTAGTGATGCGGATGCAGCTGCTGCTTCTGCCGCTACTGGTGCACCTATCGATCGCGATGCGAAGATAAGCGAGAGCTGCGAATGGGGGGATAGATAAATATAAATTAGTCGCTCTGCAGCAGTTTCTCTCTCTCTCTCACTCTCCCTCTCTTTCTCTACTCCGTGCGGAATGTGGCGCGTGTGAATCATTTTTACGAGGAGAGATAAAGAACGAGATGATGGATCGGGTTGTATATACGGGAAAAATGGCTCGCGAGTTCTTCTTACGAAGCGGCGCACATTCTTTCTTCTTCTACTTCTTCTCGCAGGTGCACAGTCTATTGTATACAGATGTAAATCGGTACGACAATTATCCCGATCTATACGCGCGTAAACCATTTATATATCTTGCGTGCAATCGCCGTTTTAAACGACAGCTCTTTCGAACTTTAACGAAGCATTAAAAAAAAAAAAAAAGAAGCGGAGTACTTGCACGCGCAACGATACACGCGGCAGTTTAGAGGTGATTCGCGCGCACTCTGTCGATGATGTTCGACCTGTAAACCCTGCGATCGTTAAAAAAAAAGAAGAAAAAGAAAAAAAAAAGTCCGAGACTCGAACGTTCTTGCGTCACCCGACCCCAATGCCGAGATTTGAAAGAAGACCTGGTCCACGTAACGTATAGATCGGGAAAACGAGTCCTACTATATATACAACGTATTAATTCAATGGAGGAATTTAAATATCGAACAGGATCGAGGAAGCCGACTGGCGGAGTAACACTGATTTCTCCCAAGTGTCACAGCGGCTGCGGTTGAGGCATTCCGCGATTCGCTTTCCGCGGAAGACAACAAACAGCCGCGGTACAGAAGCCGAAGAAAGCAGCAGCAGTTATACAGCGGTATAGCGTTGCAGGTGTAGACGCGCGCCCCTCGATACCGCGGATCATCCTCTCTCTCCTTTGCCTTTTCTTCGACGTCATCTTCGATGCTGATAGGCCTATACGCCTCCTTGTCTCGCTCGGTGGCCGCGCCGTGTCAAACGAAAAATCCCGCGGCTCCTCGATCGTATAGGAGAGGATTTGAGCGTCAACGGCCCCGAGCGACATACTTCGAGGTTATTAGCATACATTCACATCCGCCCGTGTGTATATAGACATATATATATATATATGTCTATATATGTGCAGTGCCAGGCGCATCGTACAGCCACGTATATATATATATGTTATTTGCGCTGCCCCTGTATATCTGCCCACCATATACGCACACTCGCTATATATGGCTTTTATTTCTCGATGTGTGCAGAAGTAGCAAGGATTCGTCCGGAACATTCCAAGCGCGGCGCTATATATATGATACACCGCTGATTAGCACCGTTTGTTTGTGCCCCTCGTAAATTGCTCTTCATTTTTCCTCGATACTTTCTTTATTGCGATATTTTTCTTTTTCATCTCATCCTGTTTTGGGGTGCGAGAAAGATATGTGTAGTAGCGAGAGTTTCGGGGAGTTTGTACAGATGTGTTTCGGCTGCGATGTGGAAATGCTTGATACGCGCGAGCTGCCTTTTTTTTTCAACGATTCTCAGGGGCTGTGGATTCGAGCGCGGGCGTTTTATCTTTTTCCATTTTTATATGCACGCGCGCGATGAATGCGCATTGGTGTGTGCCCCGATATCACTGCGAAAATTGCAAATATCTAACTCTTCCTTTTTTCTTTCTCCTTTCTAATCCCGATCTGTCGGTCTTGCATAGTTTATGCAACAGTCGAGTAGATTTTTCCATTAATTTCTGCATAATGAGCGCTGAATTACTTTAGTTCAACGAGTGGAAGAGGCTGCTTATTAAAACTGAATCTTTGTGGAAATCATTGGAAATTTTTTGCAACTTGCTTGAAATAGTGTAATTAATATATTAAAACTTGAGAAATATTGTTTGGTTCTAGATAAAGATGATATTTATCGTATACATGAAGTTCCCAAAATTGATCTCTAAAATATCGTATAAAGATCGAAAAGAATGAAAAATTACAGTCATTTTTAAACGGTCAGATTCGGTTTCAGCCTGTAATAGAAGTAAGTCTGTAAGATACAGTAACGCGTTAGAACGAAAGAGATATATCCAATTGCAAAAATTGCAATCAGTCGGGCACTCAGAATTTGGCTCGGCCAACATTGAACTTGGCGATCCCGCGTGTCGCATCAAACTCTCGTATGTACGAGACAGCCAAGACCAACGTATACGATCCACCACACCCATATTAGCCTCGGCTCGCTTTGTACATCAGGCGCGAGATTATACGAGTCGCGCGCAAGTTCAGCGCCAGCTCATCGGAACCTCGTTTCGTTATAATACGGCTGTACAGCGCGCGAAAGTTGCCCCCGAGGATCAAAGTCCGCGCGTCCTCGTGTCTGCGTACGTTTAACGTTACGCAAATTAATGCGCGGCGAAAGGAGAGCGCCGGGCCAAGTCCACCTTTTTCACATAGGTCGAGCCTTAGTCATGGCTGTAGAGGAGGTTACATTTTCGAATTTTAATTACGAATATATACACGGATATATGTGTGTATATGAATATTTAGGGGATTCGCGTGCGAGATGGTATTTGCCAGTGTCACGCGCGGACTAATAAGTATTATGCACGATGTGTGTGTGTGTGTATAAATTAGCCGAAATTCGTGATGTATTATACGAGAAAATGTAGCGGTTTTTGTAAAGTAATTCGGGTATAGTGTAAGGATCGGGTTGACGATTTATATGCGTGTTGCTTAATTGGAAGTATCTTTTTACGAGCAAATGTTATTCAACTCTTGTTAAGTAACGCACATTGTAAAATTGTGTCTTCATAGTAATTTGTGAAATGTATACATTTAAGATTGATAACGGAATTTGCCAACGCGAATATGCCCGACGTAATTATTTTTACTACGTCTTTTCATTTTACCTGTTTGTTTGAACTGTATATTATTATTATATTTTAGTTAACTGAATGTGGATTTTAAATTCAACATATTCATTATTTTATTTTATGAACGATACTACCTAAGTAACGAATTTCATACTCTTCTTTTGTATGACGATTTATCTTTTTTACCATCATATCCGTAAACAATTTCCTATTTCATAAAATTAATATGATAGGAATTTAGGAATTAGGAAGAAAGCATCGAGAATAGGAATGTAGAAGTTGATACTTTTTTAAATTCATTTTAAAATCTCCACGGCCCTGAAAAGTTATGAAACAAAGAAATAAAATGACAACTTATTAGAATAAGCTTCTCATCGAAATATCACTTTCTGATCTTACAACGTCGCTCATTAGTGATCGAATGATCAAACAGAATAACCCAATTTGCTAATCCTGTCGATTGCACAAAGACTATTTTTCATCAACGACTGGCTTTTTCTATCTTCTGCAGCTTAATAAATTTTTAATAAAAATACTCGGAGGCCTGGGCTACATAGTCGGAAAAACTTTCCACTAGACGAAAATAAAAAAGGCCGAAAATCACACGGACTTATCTGCTCATCGATCCAATCCATTTTTTTCTCGGGTCCAGCCCGACATCATCTCACCGCGGGTCTAAGCATCCCAAAATGATGTAACACGCACACGCAACTCGTATAGACTCACACACGCGCGCTGTGCATCTCCGCTACACACACACACACACACACACACGGACACACACTCAGACAGACACGCATGATGCACGGAAACGTGAGTTTCTTTCACGACAGCCTTTTTCTCCCCTCCCGGACTCGCACCATAGGCATACACATACGTGCCTTTTACCGTCTCTCTCTCTCTCTTTCTCTCTCTCGCTATGGAGAGAGAGAGAGAGAGAGAGAGAGAAGTGGATCTCCCCCGTCGTCAAATAAAAAGGAGGGTTCCCGGGCCCTTATAGATTCAGTTTGTTGTGCGCCGCTTCGTTATAACGCCCAACTGCACGCGCGCGGCAGTTCACGTCTTTCTCTCGCTCTGTACTGCAGTGTTTCTCTCGCGCTTAGCTTTGATCCGTATATATATACTGGTGTATGTGTGTTATAAAGGTGTCCGCTGCCGCTGCCTTGCTTCCTTTCTTCTGCAAGTCTTGATGATGGAACAAAGTTTTCGGTAAGAGGTCTTTGTAATCTCGAATTTCTTCGTGGCTATGCGTTATTGGGAGTGATTTGATTTCTTTTTGGGCTGCGAGGAAAATCGAGTAGCTGCTTATTATACAGTAACTCGTTTGTTCTTTGCTCTGTCGTGGCACAGAGATTTTTTTTAAATACTTTTTTTCTAAATAATATGTTGATAAAGTGATACGGTAGTTACAGATATATTTTTCAGATTAGATTTTCAAATGTTATAATCGAATCAATCTTTCAAATATGTTCGGACAGAATTAAGAGGTATGAGCGGTACATGTGTTATACCGACATGCTCGGTGCAAAGTGTATAAGAACCTAACCTAGCAGACGGGAAAGAGAACAAAGCAAGTACAGAAATATACGAAATACGCGAATTCGAGCTCCCTTTATTACTTGCAGTGTATAAAATAACATTGTTTAGATTCGATTAATCGTGCGTACGTGATCCACGTCAAATAGGTCAGAAAAACATGTTGACACGGTGCGCAACCTTTCTTCACCGATTCGTTGCAAAAGAACTTCTATGAAAAAAAAAAAATACCCAACAGTGAAAGTTTTAGGAGACGGATCCAGTTTTTGACTGGATCCTTTACATAATCAATCATATTGAATTTATCCTTTCCACTCAACTGCGATGTCGAAATAATAGTTTACAATTCAGGACGCAGACGTTCACAGATTTAAAAGCTAATCAAAATACGTTTACTTTAAAATATATACATATGTAATACACTCAGCTAATGATAAAGTGGTGTCATAACAGTTACGTTGAAAATCTTTCAAAATAAATTACAAATTTAAAATCAAGCCTCGATTCAATATTATACTTCAACAAAGATCAATCGGTCTATTACAAACAAAGGTAGGTATATAAGTCAAAGGTAAAGTGTTCACGACAGAAAGAGCGTACATGTATAGCGGCTGATCGAGCCCTACGAAAGTCTCGTTCCGCGCGGTATACGAAAACGTGAATAACCTCTCTCGCGTGACACAATAATACGGTTCATATCGATTGTGGCACATTTTCACTCTAGAGCCATTCTCTCTGTGCCTCAGTCCTCGAAATCCGACTTCAGCTTCTTATAACCCTCCCTTGGTTACACCCGTTATGCGGTGCGCAGCGAGAAAAAAATAAGAAGCGCTTTTCAAACTCTGACGTGACGCAACTGTTTAAACCCCCTATATACATATATATATATTCCGTGTTTATGAGCCGTAAGAAAGAAAAAAAAGAAAGGGAAACTCAGACACGCGACGACACTCGGCTGGTGGGGTTGAAGGTACACACACACACACACACACACACACATGCACGCGTTTGCTCAAGGTAAAATGTGCAGCAGTACCGGTGGAATTACATAGATTTTTTTCCGTCTCCCTTTCTACTCCCTTGGTTCTAATGCACGTTATCTTTATTGCCGGCGCGATGCCAAAGTGTGTAATTATTCGTTAAACAGACGCAGAACGCATATATAGGAAGGCCCATTGCGAAATGTTTCTTCTCTCTTTCCTTTCTTATTATTCCCTGTACACTCGTTCCCGCCCAACGGCGCCGATGTTCGTGACCCCTTTATATTCGCGCGCGCGCCCGCGATACGGTGCCATAGGTTCGTTAGTGCACGCACCCGTGATACGAGCGAGGAAAATCTAATTGATAGCCGCTGATTATTATGAATTTAGCCGCGCGATTTGCACTCTCGCCCCACTGGCCTAACGAATCGTGTTTGTATTCGGTGTATCGAGTCGCGAGTCTGCGGGTAATATATACAATAACGAAGTTTTCGAAAAGGAGTCGAAAGTTTTTCGCTGCGGAACAATGGCAATTATCGCGGATGGTTATAGTATATATATAGACGTGGCGAGAGTTGATTGATGCTTTAAAAACTCGTAATTGGAGTGTGCACGTAAGGCTTTTTCTACGAGTTATTGATCTTTTTTACTTGGTTTTATTTCGTTATTGTGTTTGTCGATGAATTCCGCGCTGATTTCGGTTGGATTAATGGGTGGAGTTCGCTGCGGCGTGTCTTCCGTGAATAATTGGCCTGTGTCGAAGCCGTTAGATAAATATTATTTATCGATGCCTGCAGCGGCTTCATTGTCGATTTGTTTGACGCGAATGTGTAAATAAACAGTTGCTTGTTCCGCACAAAATTTCGCGACTGTTAACTTATGCGTGTACATTCTTTAATACAAAAAATAATTGGCATATATACCAACATTTTAAGCTGACACTTGTCGGCACATAAATGAATAGCTGAAAAACGATTGTATCGCTTCTCTTAAGTAATTTATTTGTCCACCTTCCGCGGCTCTTACACGGAGCAAACAAGCGTGAAATGAAAACAGTCGGTCGTTCTTTTAATAACTTTTGCTCTCCCGACCGAAAGAACTAATTTGCTTACAACGAAAAAAAGAACCTCACTCTTTTAAAAGCGCAAATTAGTTAATACTCTTCAATGGCGTGTCATTTTTCACGCACTTTACTGTCCACACTTCTATACAATAAAATATTCGAATTAAGAAGGTTCTCTTGTACCTCCAAACCACATATATATATACACGCTGAAAGCAAGTCTGCGGGTGTAAAATATCAAGTGAGGCAATATACACACGCTTTGTTCGCTAACATAAAATTATTTGAATCACAAAAGAAATGCGAGAGGTGTTGCGCAAAATGCTAATCCCAAGCTAATTTTCGCAACACGCACGAAAATAGTTTGAAAAATCCACGCGATATCTCGTGCGCTTAAAAGCCATGCAAATATCGATTTATCGAAATTATACGGCGAAAAAAAAACTCTCCTTACCCAGACACCTTGAATTTTTCTATTCGGCTATGCACGAACCAGACGGATCATCACAGGCTTACATCACAATCAAAGAGCATAGAAATCGCTCCTTTATGTTCCCGCATACCTGCGCCTTCTATACATCTACACACACATACATATATAGCGTAGAAGCGCAGTGAAAAACCCAATTGAAATGCGCCAAGACTTTCGGCTGTACGAGCTTATTACTCCAGTTAAGCGAGTATTGGCGCCTCTGGTGAATTTGAACAAAACTAAAATCAGTATCCACTTTCAGCGTTTGAGCTTTGATTGGTTTGAAAGATGCGGGGGGTTTGGTTTCTCTTCACAGATAGAAGCAATAATAAGACAAAAATTATTTTTTGTATTAATATGCGTTTACATGAAATAATAACGTTGGAGTTGAAGAGTACAGAGAAAGCATATTGAAAAGAACAATGTCAATAATTTAATTTTACACAAATAGGCCTAACAACTACTGGTTTATTAGGTCCAAAAACCTTGCCTTGCAACAGAATTTGAACTTTCTTTCTTCTTTTCTGTTTATATTAATGATTTGTACGATTTCTTCATCGGAAGGGTCAAATAAATCACTAGTTTTTAGACATAAAAACATTATGTCTATAATTGCGCACTTATAAGTTATTGCACAATAAATGAAATGATTGTGATTAGTCAAATTTTCTCTGTTAATTTTCTTTCTTCAACGTAATGTATGTATTCACGTAAAATTACATCTAAAACCATATTATCTTTTTACTTTTCCCCATCTGCGAAGAAAAAGAAAACCTCCCTCATCTTAATATTCTTAATTAAAAAATTTCAAACGCCGAAAGTGGATACTGGTTTTAGTTCTGTTCAAATCCACCAGAGGCGCCAGAACTCGCTTAAACTAGACGAATATTGCGAAGAAGACCACGTGGCTGGTGATGGATGGGCGCATCGCGTATATATATACCGAGCCGACCGAGTCTACTTTTTAAAGTAGCTTCTTCTTGGAGATTTTTTAGTTACAATGGGAATTCGAGTCGAACGGAAGGAGCGATGAAAAGTTTGGAGAATATACTGAATTGGATAATTTACCGAGAAGCGTAAAAGTTTCCTTAAATACGCTTATACATTTGAAGATACTCCTTTTGAATGGAACAAAAATTATCATATACATTCCCATTATACTTTTTTCAGTGTGGCAGAGTACATATATAATTATTCTTTGAATTGAGAAGGTCGTCTGACTAGACTTACTGTATTCACTTGTCACGTGCTGTTAAATGTAAAGTAGCTTGAAACCACCAACGAATCGACCGTACATTCAAAATTTCGCATAACGAGTCGTACATAATCCTTCTCTACACAAAACCAAATATTAAAAATAAATACAGATAAACGTTACACGAATCCAGGGATATATACTCTCTCAGAAAAGATCAAGGCGAGAATCCTCAAAAAAATAACAAATTACTCAGAACGCGACGGAAGGATTGACCAAATGTTACACGAACCCATGAATAATGGCTAATTCCTGGTCCCCGAGCTCGCGGCGAGTGATTTAAGATTATATATGCGCTTACGCGAATAATGCATTTTCATTTAAAACCAATGAATCTCTTCCGTTTAATAATTCACTCGCGTTGTCCCAAAGTAAGCCTCTTGATTTAGCGAACGTAAGCGATATGAAGTAAATGCCGTATTACTTCATCGAACGCATTAGGACTACTCGTTCATCTCCTTATCCAAAGTAAATATCCATTCTCTTTTTTTCTTTTATTCAAACCAACATCACCCCATATATCATTTTGACGAGGAGACATAACCCCAAAAACTCATTCCATCCAAAAAACATTGTAATATCCAAAAGGAAATAAAGTCCTCGTTGCACAAGCAATAACCTCGACTCCATACACACCCACACATCATAGACTCACACACACACAGAGAGAGAGAGAGCATCACGCGATATGCGCGAATCGCTTTTCTGCTCGGCGCACAATCGTGGCCACACTTTCATTGACGATCTCCCACACAGCCACACGTTCTCCCTGCTGCTGCTGCTGCTGCTGCTGGTGCTGCCTCGGTGGCGGGGGGTGGCGCAAGCGCTCTCGCGTATGTACAGCCCCGAAAAATCCCGAGGCTGCTGCTGTCGCTGCTGCCTGCCTCTCTCTCTCTCTCTCTCTCTCTCGCGCGGATGGGCGAGCGCGACACTTGACCCGCCAGGAGGCGCGTACTCGTCGTCGAGCTTTAACTCACACCCCCCGGTCCGCGGCTCCTAGCGGCTGGTGACTGTGTGCGGCGACACCGAGGCGCCGGGATGCGCCAGACCTCCGTAATGAATTGTTTATCGCGACGTAAAAAAAGCTTAATAAATTGTGCCGAAGGGCTCGTGCGGGTATTGCGGCTTGATTGAAAGATACTATATATAATAAGAGGCTATAGGGGAGGAGTTGCGTGTGTCGACTTTGCGGCATCATTGGCATGCGGTTCGGTGTACAAAGTCCTCACGTGTGCTTTGCTCGATCTATTAGTCTATAAAACGAGATGGCTCGTTATGTGAATTAGAGTTTGGTACCTATATAGGAGAGATCGAATAGACGCAGTTTCGTATATATCCCCGAAAAAAAAGCGATGCTTCGTATACTTGTGATTTCCGCGGTACATATACATATATAAGATTCGATATCGATCCGGTAACCGATCATTACGTAAGATGCGCTGTAATTGCAAAAAAAAAAAAGAAAAGAGCGGTTCCATTGACTTTCCGCTTTATACCGACTCTCTCTCTCTCCCGCTCTGACAATCGATAAGCATGCACATGCACAGCCTTCTCCAAACACGAGAAAATACGGAGCACCGGGGCAAATGGACAAAAGGCCCGTTATCTAAGATAATGCCCATTAAGCGTCTGGACTCGCGGTACACACATAATACACGGCGATGTTTAGACTATACACGGAAATACGTATACACACGAGGAGTCGCGCGTATGTCTGTTGGTAAGATCGCGGAGAGCCAATATAACGGGGTCGACTCCGCGGCGCGGCCATCCTGACCGAGAGAGAGAAGAGAGAGAGAGAAGTAGCAGCAGCAGCCGGGACGCTGGCCTAGAATCCCACGCACACACACACAGAGCCGAGAGAAAGAGAGAAGAGCGCTCGGCACTTATACACATGCACGAGAAATATCCGTTTCTCTCTCGCGGCCAAGAGAGAGAGAGAGAGAGAGAAAGAGAGAGACTCATAGCGCCTGCGTCTTCTTCTTACTTCTTCTTCTGCTTCTTCTTCCTCCTCCTCCTCTCGTTCATATTCTTTTATCGATACGCTCTCTCTTGGGTATTCGCATTCTCGCTCTGTGCATATAGCGCGGAGGAGGAGCCTCACAGATATGCTTATTATACATTCTTTCTCGCGACGGCTGCCGCCGGCATCGTCTTCTCATCTCACACACACACAGACGTTCGCAGTCGTGCACAGATCGTTCGCGTGAATCAAGTTACGTTTGTTCGCCCGTCTGATGCGCCTACAATTTTTATACTCTCTGCAGTTCGATCTTTGTACGTACAAACGTACATATGAATTTGGACGAAATCTTCGATCTGTGTATAGGTATTTTATTTAGTCGGAGCTTGGCGTCGTTGTCGACAGTCGAATTTCAATGAGTATATGTGCATCGATTTTTTTCCCCTTCCCCCACAGTTTGCCGTATACCGAAGCTTATGAGAATTCTTAACATATATATTACGATTCTCGCAGAAATGAATTCTTTCGTGGTCAACTTACTCCAACGAGGATCGCCTGCATCTATGAAACGTCCCAAAAGACTGCACTTAACAGCCACAATTTTTAATGGTTTTACAAGTATAATGGAAATTATCTCGTTAAGCTGAATTATTCCCACAAGTACATTTGACGCCGTACAAACACACGCACACGCGCGCGCGCAATAAGCTCCAAAGCGAAAGACGAGAAACTTGAATTGCCGCAACTTTTACGCCCAGATAATATACAGGGAGGAGGCATCGAGAGGTATCGCACAATTTCCGGCCTATACGCACACATACAAACACTGGGCGTCTCACACGCGAGTCTCCTCCTTCTCTCAAGCACAAACATATATAAATTGCATTTCGAGATCTAAAGTACCGTATTAAGGTTCGGCCTAAGAATGTCATAGTAGTCGTGTGTTGGGGGTCTATCCGGTAATCTTTGAATTATCCAGTTGAAGAAGAGCGTTTTCGTTGGCCGAGTCTGTATATTATACATACACAGACCGGCTTGGCTGCTGTGGCGTGTACACGCTCATAATCTCTCCCGGCTCGATGTCCAGAGCTCTCCTATACACCTATACACACACGTATAGAGAGAAGTCGATCCATCCGCAGCTTTTGCCCGCCTCTGTACGCGTTTTACGGCCGCGCGCGCGCGCGAGTCTCTAATTAAGTTTGAAAAGAGAGAGAGAGAGAGAGAGCTTGCAAAGTCTCACTGGTTATGCTCGCCCCTCCTCTCCTTTAACGTTATTATACCAGCGCGCGACTTCCGTTCTTCTTGTTCTTTCTTTTTCTTCTCAAGCCTCGAGTAATTATTGTATATCTCCGTCAGCTGAATAGTTGGATAATATTTAAAGTTCCAACGGTCAATTAGACGATGTACACACGATGTGAATGGAGAATAGCGTTTTTGTTTTTGGTTACGCGGCGATCGTTAAAGAAAAAAAAAACGACTGCGCGCGTGCAAAGGGGCTTAAAAGCTTGGCGATGCTGCTGTTGGTGGACGCAACCCTCGTAATCTGATTAAAATCAGATATGCAATTAAAATGACGTTGTCCGCGCTAATTGTGAAAGATCGAATTTTTTTTAACGAAAAAGGAAATAAGCTCGTTCGCTTTGTGAAAGAAGGACGGGATTGTTACGCTGCATGTATTGTAACTTCAACGATATATGTGTGTAAGAAGTAATCGCGAAGCGTATAATAACATACTTTTTAACGGTTGTATAATTTCCACTGAATATCGTACAGTAGAATTAAATATTGTCTTTTTAATTGTTCAATGTAACGTTTGCATATATATACGCTCAACGGTATATACGTATAGCAGAACGATTACGCGAGACAAATGTTGCGAAAAGATTGCATTAAAAAACAATCGTCCCCCAATTCCATATCCTCACCTATATGACCTACATGTAAAACAATAGCGCGGGGCTTGTTTCAAACATTTACACGGAAAAGTGAATCGTCGGAAGGATTTTGCGCATAGGCCGAGCAGAGAGACTATCGATTGCTAACCGTGTATTATTCAATATCAAGTGGCTATTGGCCTTTTATTCGTTCCACCTGGAAAAATGCGGTCTGCGCGATTTCTGCTGCTAATGCGACGTCGACGCGACCGCCTCGGGTAACGGCATGCCACTTTCGTTTCGGCGATACCTTTTTTTTTTCCATTTATCAGTAGAATCTGCATACGGTTGTACATATGCGAGGCTGTAAAAATCCCGATTTATGCTGCGTTTAAATCATCTTTAATACCAGCCGAATGTTGCGAAATTAAAACATTCAGTGCGTTCCAGTTCCTTTTCTTTTTTTTTATGCACACTCAAAATAGTAAAACTAAGACCATAAACAACCGAGTCGCAGCAATTTTGCTAATGTTACTGACCTACTTTTGAACTTATATGTTTGTTGAATAATAAATATGTACCAACGCAACCGCGCCGCCGACACACTAAAACGATTGGCTAATTCGTTATCTTCAATATTCTTCAACCTGCTATTTATCTCTATACAATCACTCAATAATAAACCTAATAGTCCGTTGCGAGTTAACTGCACACTTTTCAAAATCAATACGCTTTTATAATAATGCATGCATCAACGCGAAGATGATTCAGTGCGGCGCGGTAAGCGCGAGCGTGAATCACTCAACCTTCGTCAACTAATTCAGATTTGCAACGCTATACATACCTACACTAGTGTAAAATCATACAGTGCGGTAAAAAAGTATAAGTTCATCGGAATGATAAACCGTTTTAATTGCAATTCGGGAAAACGCAACCGAACAAGTGGAATAATCGCGTGTGTATAAAAAGAGAATTCAATCATCGGAGGCTTCCGTAAATAATTCCTCGCGAACCTGCTCCGATCGCTATATCCGCCAATCTGAAGCGTAACTATTGTGCAAGCTTATCATTTATTTATCCGCTCGATTTGGTTAATCTGGGAATCGATAAAACATCAGCAAATGTGTACAAAGGAGAAACTAAATACTTGAGTTTAAGATAGAGGATAAAGTCTTTACACATTTGATCATACAGTGAGAATCTGCTTCAGCACAATTTTATAACTGCCTTTATACACCAGTTTTCCCACGTATAAAGTCTCACGACACACCAAACATTTATGCAATGGCTGAGCTAAACGATTATCTCGAATCAAATATCATCCTCTTTGAGTGTCTAAGTCAATTTAAACAATTGAGATTATGCAGCAGCTTATTAGACTTATACTTGATAATAATTAAGCACCAACGGATAAGCAAACAAAATCTATGTCTCGATAACAATAACACTGCTCGAGAATATTCACATTTTCCACATGGGAATTATCACGGCAGACATTAATAACCCATAATTCCGCGATTCGCGCATCCGCAGCGGCAAATCTCCCCCCCGGCGGCAAAAAAGACGCGCGCGTGATATCGAGCACCGAACGAACAAATAAAGAGTGGAGGAAAGCGGCGTTAAAAACTCGGATGTATACCTGCAGCGCGGGCACAAGTGTATAGGAGTTACAAGAGAAGAAGAGGTATGCGTATGACACGCGGCGGTTCTTTTATCAGGCGATAAGCCACGGGGCGCCGCGTGTAGTATCAGCTCGCTTCTACCTATATCTCTCTCTCTCTCTCTCTCTCTCTCTCTCGCTCTCTGTGTTATAAGCTCGTCGGTCGGTAGTCACGCCTCGTACAAGTCTCGCGGGGTTTTTCACTCGACTCTTCCTCCTCTTTCTCGCTCGCTCGCTCGGCTCTCGCACACAGTTCCTCTCCGCGCTAGTCTGTATAGGCGAGTCGCTCCGCTGCTGCTGCTGCTGCTGCTGCTGTTGTCGCTGTTCTACACGTACACTCGCGACGTTGTCATCGTCGTCGTCGTCGTCGTCGCCGCCGCGCCTTTTTCCGCGACGCGCGATCCCGATTTTGCAGCAGCAGCACCACCACCACCACCACCAACGAGTGTATATTGCATCTAGAGCAGATCGATCCGCCCGCGCGCGTGTCTGTGTCTATGTACTGTATACTAGTGTGTACAGATATATATATATAATGTGAAACCCGGCTCTTTCTTTCTCTGTGTATGTGTGTGTATCGATGTTGGGTGCGTGAATATATATGTGTGTGCAATATGTAGACCTTGGAGCTTTCGTTCTATCTTTCAAGTTCAAAGACTCGCCGCCAGACAACTCGGATCGTTACTTTTTTCCCTCCCTGCGCTAGTTTTTGGGAAAAAGTCCTCGATTCTCGTCGATACACGTGGGTGGCTGTGATTAGCGACGAGTGTCTCTCTGTGTCTCTCTTGTGTATGTGTGTGTGTGTGTGTGTGTGTGTGTAGTTCGAGTTGTCGATATATATTAAAGTGCTCAACGATGGAGAAGATTCTGTTCGGTTAGCTATCCGCGCGTGTATCGCTTATTGTGTATTTATGGAAAAAATTGTGATGAGTTAGCGAGTATATAGGCAAGCGGCGGTTGTATAGCGGTACATTTGAGAGCCATGGACACGTGCTATCCTCGTTTTCACGTGACAATCGTGCCCTAGAAGAAGAACAGCGATTTTTTTTGCTTTCTGCATAACCATTGTCCGTCGTAGATTATCTGACGTTAACGGTCTCTCTTGCGCTTGGCGAACACGTGCGGTGTTGCGATTGTAATCGATGAGTCATCGATACAAGTAATTTATTTACATTATATTTAAATTATTAAATATTGTCGTGCAGTGAGTGTAGTGGAAAGTTTTATGCTCGAATTTACGTACTCGTTCGTCAATTGTATATTGGGAGAGGATTCTTACGCGGTTCAATGTTGATCTGACTGATAACGACTAATTGCCTTCGAAGTTGATTTACTTAGAAGCTAATTGCAAACTAATCCTGGTAAAAAGTAAAATGTATAGAGAAGAACGATTTTTTTATCTGGCTTTAAATAAATATTGTTAAGCTACTTAATTCATCGGCACGATCCACAACGTGATGCATAAAATTTAACGCGATCTTCTTTATTTTAACACGTGCACAAACAAATATTGTATAAAAGCATGTTTTACAAAATTTTAGAAAGCTAGATTTTTTTTCAATGCACAACATTTTTGAAACGTACTCCAGTATTTTTAATATTCTTCTGTATTTTATGTGTCAAGGGCCTGATAACATTTTCATCATTACTAACCATGTAAATGATGTGATAAACAAAGATTAAAGATAGAAAAGTTTTTTGTATTCCTAAAACTTTCAGAATATTATACAATTTTAATATATTAAACTCGGTGAGAGAAATAAACGTTTCAAATAAATGTAAATAGTTGTCACCTTTTTTCTGCCATTTATCTCACTCAATTATAATATGATTGACTGAACTACTAACATAATTCAGTGAAAAATGATATATTAACCATCATCAGTTCTTTGATCTAATCTTTTAACCCGTAAATTACCATCAAATAAGATTTAATAGAATGAACCGTTTACTTCCCTCAGTGTAGAATCAATTTCTTTTATAATTTCTAACAGAAAAAAAGGAAACAATTTAATTTTTTCCCCGATAAAATCATTAAAAGTGTCATTAATTAGCGTGTATTTGAAATTATTAGTTACTATTTAATTACATGATTTATAACATTTTGATAAAAGTTAATGGATAGAAAAGCCTCAAAAATAGAAATTCATTTATGTGTACTGTTAATTAATGTTTGCGATAATTTGTAATATAGCGATATATATATATATACATATGTCATACAGCTTCGTGAATACGACTTCACAATTAACCGGCAAAATGAATTCAATTCAATAACTTTAAGTAAATTTTAATCACGAAAAATACATATTATAACATAAACATATTTAATTTCCGTAATGTACAAAATAATAATATATCGTGTAATACTTTATTATTTATAATGAAAAAGTAGAAATTCCAGTTAACTTAATGGTCGGTTCAATTCCCAATTAAAATAATACAAGCAATACAGTTTTGCCCCCTCGCCAAAGAATCGATACACATTATATTTGTACCGGAGACCAGCGCTAGCTGATTTCCGTTTTTAAAATAATATTAGCCGCAAATTTCATTTTTATCTAAAAATAAGCTTTCTCAACGTCACGTCCACGCGCCCTGGCCCGGCTCTTTTTGTTAAAGTCGTTATTCCAGAATTTCATGCCGCCGTCGACACCGTCGCGCTACTATAGAGAAATATGCGGTCACGTGCAATTGCGCTTGGGGAGCCGGTTTAATTGAATCCTTGTTATATTTGACTGACAGCTTAAAGCGCTAAGCGAATCGACCTGCGGACCGTTTTCGAAATCGATTAACAGTTTTGTGGCTATATACAAGTTTTGCCTCTCCCTCCCCCCCACCGACTATTACCTACGTCCTAGCGATCTCTTTGATCCGAAATTTTCAAAAAATCATTACAATTATACAATAGTATTTTCGATATGCTCATCGATAGTGCAGTTAATAGAGATGTCAACATCTAACGGAAAATACAACTTTGATTAGACTCGCATGTCGGTATATATACGTTAACGATAAATCCACAATCATCATCCCACAAACACGCAGCTCGATCAAATATGTTATATTACAAAAAAAAAATCATCGATTGCTTCCACCAATATATATGTAAACTAAAGGCTGATTTCTCTATTTATGTGTGATTACAGGCACGTGATCGTCGCCGGTGCGCAATGAGCGAGGAGGCCGCGCCGCTCCAACGTGATTCCAGCGAGTCCAGTAACGCCGTAGCAGGTGGCCCGTATCCAATAATCGCCTACACGCATTTAAGCCTTCCCCGTCGACTCGTCGTCGTCGTCTGAGCGTCGCTCTCCCATATACAAACCTCGCCGTGGCAAGGATTTGATACACAGAGAGAGAGAGAGAGGGAAAGACTCTCAAAGGCACCGTTCTCACACACAGCTCTTTCCAAGCTCGCGTCTTCCCCAGCTGCCAGCCGTACAATTTTACCAAGATAAGAAGTAAGGAGTTAGAAGAGGAAAAAATTGTTAGCCCGAGTTTGTTGGAGTCGCAAGCTAACAAGGATAGGTTGGCCGGAGGAGTTGGAAGGTGGTAGTGGTGGGGGTAGTGGTAGTAGTAGCAGCAGCAGCAGGGCGAGGAAGCGGAAGTGCCGGAGGAGAAAAATGGCCACGATGACCGGGGTCGGTTACACATCGGTCAAGGAGTTCTATAGGGATCGGTCGATCTTCATAACGGGCGGCACCGGCTTCATGGGCAAGGTCCTCGTCGAGAAGCTACTCAGGTCCTGTCCCGGCATCAAGAACATCTACCTACTGATGAGGCCCAAGCGGGGACAGGACGTCCAGCAGAGGATGCAGGAGCTGCTCAACGCACCGGTAAGATACACCGCTCCCTTTTTTCTTTGTCCTGCATCAACGATGACTCGAATATAAATTAGACAATGGAATCCATCGACTAATGATTTATCGATCGATTCTCATCGTTTGGCAATGAGTGTACGAATGAGATGAAGTGACGATCGTTTCGTACGTATTGCAGCTGTTCGACAAGCTACGGCACGACTGTCCGAACGAGCTGTTGAAAATCGTGCCTGTGGCCGGCGACATCACAGAGCCTGAACTGGGCATATCGGAGGCCGATCAGGAGCTCCTAACCCGTTGCGTCTCCGTGGTATTCCATTCGGCGGCCACAGTCAAGTTCGACGAGGCCCTCAAGCTCTCCGTCACCATCAACATGCTAGGCACGAAGCGACTCGTCCAGCTCTGCCATCGTATGCACAATCTCGAGGTATTCCATTCACTATTCTACATATGCATATACGCTTATATACCGTATACGAGACTGTGGGACTGCATCTTGGTCGATAGATCTTCCAGTTGAATAATGTACAACGACGGTTCAAGATCCTTTCGACGTTTTGTTAATGAAGTGGTGTTTTGGTTTAAACGTGGCTTTGTAATTATTCAATATGCGATAAAATGTTATCGGTAAATTACTTAATGGGCAAGTCAATGTCGGTTGGAATGTAAGTGGTTGGGATTGCAGATATCAAATGCAATAGTTATCGGTGTCGTATCTCGCTGGATTGATCGATGATAAGGCCAATTAAATTATTACATTTTTCTTAACTCGTAGAATCTTATATCTACTGTGTCTTTGGAAACATGCGTTTGTAAAGGAATAATAGAACTAGCGTTAAGAATCATCGTAGTTTAATTGAAAATGCTAATTAAAAATTTCTTTTCTAATTTTCCAATATTTATGCATAAATGATGCTTAATTTCTTAAAGATGCGATAATATAGCCTACGATTTGATTGTCTTCATCAGTGTCAAACCATTTCTGAATAACCTCAATTATCTTCCATGAATTCAATGATTGACAGATTTATTGAAGAAATTGAACAATGATCTACTAAGACTTTAAATATAGGAAAATCTTTTTTTCGACCTCTTTATGTATTTCATACTCTTTCATAATAGCATATGTCATTCTTATCCACCGATGATGCATGCCTTACCGTACTCGACTAGTTCTACTCGTTCCACCAAAATGATCCAAAATGACTCTTACCCATCATCATCAGCAGCGATTGTTTTTCTGCGATGCCTCGTTACAAAAGTAACACGTTACGTATACACCCGCCCAATATGTGAACAAAACCTCGTATGCCACATAAGAATCTCAAGGCTACCCCATCCAAAACCTTCCCCAATTACCTGCACCTCGAAACTCGGCCTGCACTAAATCCAATTTCTGTATTGCACACGCACCAACAGGCGTTGATCCACGTGTCGACGGCTTACTGCAACTGCGACCGTGCGGACGTCGAGGAGTCGATCTATCCGGCGCCCCACGATCCCGAGCAGATAATCTCCTGCACCACGTGGATGGACGACAGCCTCGTGGAGGAACTGACGCCGAAGCTGATAGCCGGCCGGCCCAACACCTACACCTTCACCAAAGCCCTCGCGGAGAGTATGCTGATGAGGGAGAGCGGAAGTCTGCCCGTGGCCATCGTCAGGCCGTCCATCGTTCTCTCCTCGTTCCGGGAACCCGTCGCCGGATGGGTGGACAACTGGAACGGACCGACCGGCATCATCGCCGCTGCTGGCAAGGGATTCTTCAGGTGCGTTTCACACCTGGCTGCTGCCGACGTTCAAATGAAACGTTGATCGTTATCTTGTTCAGTGTATACGGTTGGTTAAGTTAAAGTAATTGATCGGGTAATTCGGGATCGATTACAGTGAGATTTATACTTATACCGTGCGTCTTTGTATAGATTGATGTTTTTGTTCCATTTTCTTTCACGGCACTGTATGAAGTTCTTTTTAAATTCACGGAATTTTTCATATTCTTCTTGGACACTTTGACGGGGTATACTGTTCACCTGGTAAACTTATAAACTGAGTTCTGTAAGACCTTTAAAATTATTGACATTTTGTTTGTCAAAGTTTGAAATAACGGATAAGTTTGTTCCAATTTTTATCCATGTATTATTATTGAATTAAAAAGAAGACTGAAATCCGTCGATATTCTTTACATTATAGATAGCTATTCTGTACGCAAAGAAAAAGTATTATAAAAAATTGGAAAAGTTAAAGCTAATACTGACAAATCGACAGTACGAAAGTATAAACCAGTATATTTTATAATAGATGAAACAGAGTCGAGTAATAATCGGTGCAGTTGCGTAAGTTAACTGGTGGTCCATTAACAATAAGCTTATAGCATTTCTCAACTGTTCAGACAATTGTAAACAATGAAGTCTCGTTGACACCCACTCACACACGCACACACGCACACACCCCCATCTCTCGTAAGAAAACTAATCGTCGATCCTCTATTGACCCCGACAGAACGATGCTCTGCCACGAGGACAAGGTCGCCGATCTCGTGCCAGTCGACATAGTGATCAACCTGATGATCGTTGCGGCGTGGCGGACGGCGACCCATCGCACCGACTCCATCACCGTCTACAACTGCAGCACCGGCCAACAGAATCCAATCACCTGGAAGCACTTTGTCGAACTCTCCTTCAAATACAGCCGCATGCATCCGACGAACGGTGCGATCTGGTATCCGGGCGGCAGGTGCCGGAACTCGCCCTACCTCAATCGCATCTGCGTCGCGTTCCAGCATCTCGTACCCGCTTACGCCCTCGATCTGCTGGCCAATCTGCGCGGCAGCAAGCCTATAATGGTCAGGGTGCAGGCGAAGCTAGACAAGGCGGCCAAGTGTCTCGAGTACTTCAGCACGCAGCAGTGGAACTTCAAGGACGAGAACGTGAGGCGACTGGGACAGCAGTTGAGCACCGAGGACAGGCAGACCTTTATGTTCGATGTGCGACAGATCGACTGGCCCTCGTATCTCGAGAATTACATTCTCGGCATCAGACAGTTCATACTTAAGGAGAGCCCGGAGACACTGCCAGCCGCTCGCTCACACATTACGAGGTGAAACACCCTAGGCTTTATATCGTCCAATTTTTAGACCACCATCCGTGAAACGATAACGTGCTTTCACTGCTGTGCTCGTTGATGTATTGATTTCTTTCTTGAATTTGTCAAAGCTTGTTTATGGGAAAGTCATCTAATCTCGCGGCATTTCTCCAGAAATTTGACTAAATTTTACAAAATAACGTCAATCTGAAATGACGTATAATTATTTTTCATTGAAATATGAAGGGTGCTTTTCTCCTTGAATGAAACCGGTCACGCGAAACAGCGCAATCAAGTGCGATAATCATTCTTTATTGAAATGTGCAGAGGGCACTCTACTCCTATTTTTGTAAAATATACATATGAAGTATCTTTCTACTGACCAAAACAATTATACATATTACTGTAGAGACAAAAAACTTCATGAAAGAAATCAATACTTATAAACGTAGTATTTAATATAACCCTACCATACCAGTTTTCAATCATGAATTTCGAAAAAACTCTCTGAAGATTGTCCTAAACGGTAGAATGTACGATTTATACAAACATTTAATAATATTTTGAAGAGTTCTAAAACTGCAGCTAATTAAAAACAAAAACATTTGCTGACTTCATAATTCACTTGCACGCAACACTGTAACGTAATAATTTATCTTTGCAGAAATAACTAAATTCCACTTTTTTGTTCTACAAAATTCCTCTCGCAAGGCATTGCGTCAAAGTTCCTGTTTAAAAGAACTAAAGCTCCTCGCAATACCAACACGTCATTTTAATTAGACTTTATTGTGACTATAATGGCTGACAAATTGACACTTTTATATTTGCTGAAATCTTTGCTCGATGTTTGTGAATATTCTAGCTCGAGTCAGCTAGAGTTCTCAGCGAAATTTGTGACAACCAATTGTCCTATATATCGCGGCGGCTACATGATATTATGTCGAATTCATTGAAAACTGGTGAATGAAACTTCCAAAGTTTGGATCCTATAGTTTCCCCAAGTGCAAGTTTTGCTAACAAATTACCATCAAGTCGTTGAAACTGAATTTTAACAAGACCGAAATGAACAATTTGTCACCCATTCAACTTCTAAAAGATGTAAATATATCCCAGTTACAGGAAATATTGATATCTTCCTTTCATTATATGTCAAAGCAGTACTGCAGGCTGCAGTGAAAACTTTTGTTAATAGCAATCTTCTGACAAATCTCAAACTAACGCGTTGCTGAACGACGATTAAGCTAACAGACTGCAAAGCATATTTTACTCTGTATAAAATATTCGTTAAAGATGACAATTTCCCACAAAATTCACGCCAATTTGTAGTATAATGTAAGAAAAACCTTCTTAGCAAAACTCATTTTTCATTCCTGTCCAATATAACGACCGCTTTGATGCTCATAAATAATTCATACCAAGCAATCGTCAATATTTCTCATCTTATTGAATGTATGTAAATACATACAGAATTACACCAAAGCTCGTCCAATATCATTCATTTTCTGAGGATCTTTCAAATCGTATGTCGATACAATATTTTTACCAAACATAACATAATATTTCTGCAATACTTTTGAAAAGTAATTCTATACTAATCTAAATTAATAAGACCAATGTGTCTTGCGGTACTTGGCATTATCTACTTATATTTTCGCTCTTAGCCAAAAGTCCATTTCCGCAATACCCATCGATCCAGCAAAAACTATTACCAACGATTCTCTATCTGTCATTGCAGATTGTACTGGCTGCACAAAGCGGTCCAGATGGGCACGGTCCTGCTGGTGGTACGACTACTCCTGTCACACAGCACCTGGGCCCGGACCGCGTGGTTCTCCCTCCTGTCCTTCGTGCTGCGCATGTGCCGCATGATTGTTTGACGACTCAGCAGTAGCGCGAGGCCGATCAAGGCGCCGCAACCCGATACCATCTACAGCAGCAACAGCAGCAGCAGCAGAAGCAGCAGCAGAAGCAGAAGCAGCTACGGCAGCGACTACTTCGAGCCGACGATTAACAATAATAAGAATAAGAAAATTGCGGAGCGGATGCCAAAGGACGTCGACAAAGACCATCAGGAGCATAATAATTATAATAATAACAGTAATTTAATATTGAAGGTGCGCGTACTAGTCGACGCCACAGCATCAACACATCGCCGTTTATGCAGCTTTCACGGTTGGGCCTTTCCGACGATCATGTTGTTCAAGTTCGTACTGGCGACTTGAGGCGCCGCCGATCTCGATCTTACCGTTATCTACACGACGCAGACGCCCCAGAAGCGAGAGAAAGCACTTTTTCAGAACAACAGCAACAACCATTAACTTGCAAACAACAGCAACAGCAGCAGCAGCAGCAGCAGCCACAGCAGCAGCCACAAGCAGCCGCAGCAGCAGCGACAAGCAGATTAATAAACAAATTAAATTAAACAAAAGGCAAAACAAAAAAAAATTAAATAAAAAATAAAAACAATAAGAGGAAGAGAGAGAATGTCGGCTACCGCGGCGATGCGTCATCGCTCGAGAATACGAGCGTAAATAGAGAGACGAAGAGTGGGGTATAAACGAGCAACAAAGTATATTAAAAAGAACAACAAAAAAAAAAAAGAAACAAAAACCATGGAATTGGATCGTCATTTTCTTTTCTGGGCTTCTCGCGGTTAAATGAAGAGGGCGACAATGGGGTTTTTAGGCGCTCGCCTCCCGCAGCCGCGCGTCCCATGGTACTAGTGAAAACACGACGACGGGGTCCGCGGGAGCGCAGTGGGTTAAATAGGACTAACTGAAAAAAAAAAAATAAATAAAAGTAAAAAATCGTACCCAAAGTGTGGTAAAAAACGTAGCTTCCAGTACCAAAAACACATAAATAAAAATGACAAAAAAAGAAATTATGCTTAAAACAGAATAAAAAAAAATCGACAAGCTTCGTAGTGCATTTTTGTAGCGTGTCGACGTTAAACAATGAATAAAGAGAATGAAGATGATAAAAAAAAATAATAAAGCGCGAGACTCCGCGGCGTGATTGATTCTCCTCGCAGGATGATGCATATATATTAAAACGTTCGTTTTTAAGCGCCGAGAGTTGACAGAGGAAAAAAAACATTAAACGGAGTGAACGAGCGATGAAAGTGAGTGAGAGCGAGCGCGAGAGAGAGCGAATGAGAGAGAAAGAGATCGCGCGCAAGAGAGTGAGAGAAAGATAAAGTTATCGATAAATAATGAAGAAGCCAGATTTTATGCTTCCGACACACTTGTAAACGCGCCGCGCCACATTGAGAATAATAAAAAAAAAAACACTTTACATTACACATTACTTACCGCGTCATTTTCCTCCAAGCTATGCATTGAGCAAAAAAGCCAGAGCAAAGCAGAGCGCGAGAAATGCGAACAAGAGAAAAAAAAAAGCAAAAAGGCAAAGGGATAATGAACAAAATAAATAAACCATACGTTGCACCAGGTCAATTTTTTATAATGACGCTTGTAAAACGCGAGACGATGAAAGACCGCGTGAAACACGCATATACACACAAGAGTAAACAAAAAAAAAGTAATAAAAAAAAAAGAAATAATAATGAAAGAAACAAAGTAAGAAAAAAAAGAAACACATTTAATAAAGCGCACGCACGACGCGACGGTTCATAAAAAAGCGTCGTGCCCCCTCGGGTATTGTCGGTATCTGACATTCTTCTTATACTTTTACGCCGTGACGTAAGATACCTAGACGGATATTTTTTGCTACGTCCAATTTAGTAATGATAAAGCGAGAGAAAGAGGGAGAGAGAGAGAGAGAGAGAGAGAGGGTGAGATAGTAAAACAAAAAAAAATTATCATACGCGATATTATTCGAGATTGTTTGATCATTGTCGCGCTTAAATAATGTTTAAGGTGGTGCGCAAAGGAGTTGAAGAAAAAAATTGTTTCACCGGGGCTCCGCTGGACCCGCTACCTGCGGACTTGCACAGCCCCGAATTGTTTAAATGCCATAGAGTCATTGGCGTTTTTCATTGCGAGTGATCGGATTGGCTGGTTGAGTAATGATTAAATTTTTAGATGTAAATTATAAGAAAAAGAAACGAGGATGAGCGTAAAAAAAGAAAGGAGATGATACGATGGAGAAACGGATGATTGGAGGAGAAAGATCGGAAACGTTTCTTGGGTGCAGTGTGCTGTTCATTTCGTTCGCAGAACGAGACGATGGGAAATTCTATGTTAAAAAGATACATCAACTTTATATATATATCGCCTACTTGAGTTTTTGTTAGTATAAAAAGACGTTGGAGAGGACATAATTTTAAAGATTGTCGCAACAGATACGATAAATTAGAGCTGTAGTGCTGTGTTATGTGTGGACTTAAAAATTTTTAGATGTGTATATTTAACTTGTGTATTCCCGACGTGCTTCCAACGACGAGTTTCCCGATGAATTGTACCTCATCACTGTTACGTTGAGAATCGCGCGCTAATATCCTTTGTTCGATTGCCAAGACAGTTTTTATATAGCGTTGACCGTCAAGCTGCATAAGATATTACATTCGAATTGTGATAGTAGAATTCGTAGAGATTATATAAATTTATGATATAATTTGCATTGAGTTCGAATTATCGCTATTGGACTATTATTATATATTGTGGTGGAATTTTATTGATTAAGACGTATAATGTTGGTGACTTGTGCTACGCAAAAGATACTCATGTAGTCGATATATAGATCGAATTCAACGTAACTTTTTAACAAAAAAAAAAAAAAAAAAAAAAAACAAATTGACGATTGAACGAGATTGTGTGCGAGTACATGGTATTCGATTCGGGGGCTTACATTCTCGCGGTAGATGACGAGAGAGAAGGAGAGCGAGCGAACGAGTAAGCCGCGAGATTTAGCAGCAAATTATTAAAGAAAAAAAAAAAACAAAACGTATAATAAACGGTGTATAAGTGAAATAATAATAAATGAATAAATAAAAGAAAAAAAAAAAGAAAACAAGCAGCTATCGCATACCTCGACATATAATGTAATAATGTTGTTTAATTTTCATCGCAAAATACCTCTATGTATCTTACAGAACGTTATTATATCATTGGAGATGTTATTATCGTCATCGTTCATCCATTACTTCGTTCATCGCTCTTCAAATTTTGAAGGCATTGGCAACTTGACATTAAATAGTTACTATATACGTTATCGTACGTCTTCGAACGAGTGTTTCCCCCCCC
>UELU01146969.1:1904-51983 GCA_900490025.1 Megastigmus dorsalis | reverse complement strand
ATTATTATTTATACATATACGTCTATCTACAATTATTTTCTTGCGCACGCGCGCGCAATTATTTATCGACGTTGTGCAGCCGGATCGCATTATCGCGCGATCCCATTACCTTTATATTTTTTATTTATTATAATATCCTTGGGCAAGGCTCGCTTTCGCCGCCGCTACTGCTGCAGCTACCATCTTATATCCCTGTCGATCGATCCAATTGTCAATTGTTGCGATCAACAATTGGGCGAAACAAAAGTGTACAATGTCGCTCTGGACTCTCGAGTTAGTGATCGTGTCTTGCTTTCGTGGCCTGACTCAAAAAGTTGCAAACGTTCGAATTGGTTTAGAAAATTAATGTTATAAATCTCGATTAGAGGAAACTTTTAAACTCAATATACCTATATAGTCACGCTCGTACAATATCCTGAAGGAAAAATACATTGTATAATAACGGAAGGTGAGCAAAAGTATTTACATATATGTATATGCTGGAGTGCAGTCGACATATATAAGTATATAAAATATATATATAACTGTAGTAAAACAAAAGTCGAGTTTTCTCATAGAGCTGAACTGATGTTATGTATAACGGGAAAGAGCCTCGGCCGTTTGCAGCTGCAATAATCATATCGGCGATTCATCTTGTTTCTATAGATACCTATAGCCTCGTATCCCCCTGCAAACTCGTTCGTCGGCTCGGCATAACGATTATAACAAACAATTCGATCAAGCATCGAGTATCGAGCGACAAGAACAATCGGCGCGTCTATATCAGTCGCAAGGCGCGCACAGAGAAAGTATAGAGACGTCGAAGTATGACTTTAAATTATATACACACACACACACACACACGCACACGCAAGATACTGTCCATCATCTAATTCGGTATGTTATATTATCGGGTGCAGCGGTGTATCGGCTATATAGATTGGTCGATGCACAGTCGAGGGAATAATTACATATATATATATATATATGTATTATATATAAGTTTACCCCATTGTCGTTGTGTTCTTTAAAATACGGTGTTGTTCGATTTTTGTCGCGCGACTTCCTTGACATTCTATATAATTACCGGTATACATTGTGGCCATCAGTCGGTAGTTGTCTCAAATACCGCAAGGACACGAGAAACTTTCGAGGATCGGAGTGGACATATAGAGCTTCCATTATCCGGTCCAGTCGACGATGTACTGCACCTATATATCATGTATATATAGAGCTACAAGTGAGTCGGGCATGCAAGTGTGCAGAATCATCGCGATGACAGGGTGGTCTTGGGCCAATCGGCGTACACAAGGTCCTACTTGGCGGCCTCGTCGATCAGCGAACGCCCCTGACGGTGTTGCAGCTCTCCGGGCTCGAGCTCGCCTCCTCGTCCAGCTCCTCGGCCTCGCAGTCCTCGTTGTTCCGCCCGCTGCCCCCTCCACCCAAGCGAGCCTCCTCCTGCACGAGCTCGAGCTCGGCGTCGCTGCAATCGCTCGGTGGACTCGGCGAGTGGTCGCGCTGCAGCCTGTAGTCCCCGGCGAAGCCCGTCAACGAGCCACCCTCGTCCATCTCGTCCTCGTCCTCGTCGTTATCGTGCATCAAGACCCGACTCTGCTGCTGTTGCTGCTGCTGCTGCTGCTGCTGCTGCTGGTGGTGGTGGTGGTGGTGGTGGTGGTGGTGCAGCAGGCCGTGATGGTGGGCCTGCTGCTGGGGATGGTGGTGGTGGTGGTGGTGGTGGTGGTGGAGGCATCGTCCGGTCCTCTCGTCGACGCGCTGCTGCAGGTCGTCGAGGTGGGCGGGACCGGAGCCCCCGGAGCCCCCGATGATGCCCCCGAGTCCCGTCTCCCGTACCCGACGCCTCAGCCGCCGATGGCAGACCAAGCAGAGGATCAGCAGACCGAGGACGGCGAGACTGGCGCTGATGCTCGGCAGGGCGTAGTAGTTCTCCGGCGGCGGGGCTACCAGGCCTGCAACAGTACGGGTGGAGAGTGTGCCGGGTAGGCGCGAGGCGCGTCACGGGCTCCCGGGGCTTGCTTGGCCAGAGGCAGGAGGAGGAGGAGGAGGAGGAGAGGGAGGCGGATGGGACGGCCAGCCCGTGAGCGCGCCTGCGACCGACATTCGGTGCTATAGCACATATGCTGCTACGTTTTTCTCATTGCGGTTATCGTGTTTGCTATTTTTGCTATTAATTTGGTGTTTAATGCGGCTATGGCCAATGAGTATATAGCTTTTCTATTGTATATATAAAGGCTGCAGGGCTGTTTTGCGATTCGGTTGGCTCGAGTCATGTGCCGCAACGACTCGACAGGAATCAAACGGTTCCTTGGTTCGAATGCAACGATACCTCGATCCAATCGACTCGCAGTCTAAGTACGTTATATACGACACTTTTTAGCCTTTCTCGTTAATATTGCATTCGCTCCTGTCGCTTTTTATACAGTCTCGAGCTCTGATAAGCTCCGGGAAAGAAATTTCAACTAAATCGCGAATGCTATGATTAAACACGTTACCGCTTACTTTCTTTTTTGGCAGAAGAATTAGTGAACATTGTATACAATAAAGGTATAAGAGAGACTTTGAAAATAGTTCTATGCCAAAACTGTAGAATGAAACGAATAAGACTGTTTATCGTAATGATAGAAGAACCTCGATTAACCAGGATCAGGATCAGAAACACGGATAATAACGAATAATTCTGAACACATTGCTTTTCTTGCGTATAGACACATTTTATTCAGAATGATTTTAAGAATTACATTAATTGTTCATGTTTAACAAATAAAGATTATACATCATTGAGTTTTGCTAAGTAAGAACTACTCGTTACATAGGTATAATGAAATCATATTGACTACGGCTACAAATTACTTGCTCGCGAGGACAATTCGCTTAAGGTTAATCAAGGTTTTACTTATATGCATAAATTATCTAACGAATAGCTGGTCATTTTCTATATATATATATATATTGATAATAAAAAAAAAATACAGACGTAAATTAATTGACTCGACGGGCTTAGACAAATCCAAGCTTTCTTAATCTACAGAATTACAATAAAAAGCGACAGAATTCGAGTGACAACATATCATTATTATTTAATGTCCTTTAGCATACGTAACGATTTTTAATGTATAACTTTTCATTTGGAAGAAGATGCGAACGTTATGATTCTCCATTTCTATCATATTTTATTTATCAAACAAAAATCGGGTCCGCATCTTCTTGAGAAATACTTTTTTTTTCACGTTTTGGAAGCAGAAGGTCCCTTTGTCAAAGAATTTCTGACAGGCATAACAAAATGGGTAGGTGAAAACCATTTTAGTTTATCACTGGTCAAGTTTTAATCAAAGCAATATATATTTTCTACACCGTACATTTTATTTAATGTATTACTTACTTTCTTAGATGGATCTATCGAGCAATGACGATTTATAAGTATCGTCAAAGCCCCCTCCTTTCGTTATTTTTGCCAGAAATCTTTGCTATAACGTACAGAGAGAACGAATCGTGAAATATGACCTTATACAACAACTCAACTCTATACAAAAACAACACAACTGTACCGAACAAAATCTACAATATACATTTTATTTCCACTGTATATCAATATCGTGCGTGAATTACAAATACAAGAGCGAACATTAAAAACTTATGACATATTCATCTGCTTTTGAGATTATATTCTCCGTGGCAATGTGAAAAATATCTTTTGCGATTCTCTTCATTTGTAATATATATAAAATTTATAGTCAAAACACTTTACTTTTTTTTCGCGTCTTGTTTCTGTACTTCGTATCGTTTTTAAAAGCAGTTTTGTTTCTTTTTGTCTTTTGCAGTGTGTTCTGTTTCTCTCCTGTGGGACGTTTTGCTTGAAGCGCCAAAAATTCAGCATTTTGTGTATGTATAAACCCGTGGCACCACGCGACAGCGAAATACATCAGTTACTTATTATTTATGTCAATATATTAAATAATACAATATAAAAGACAGCGTGTGAGAAACGAAAAAGGTTAAAGAGCGAAAGAAAGAGAGCGACGCATGCAATTCTTTTTTGGAGGTACACAAACACATACATGTGCATTCGATTAGGCATATGTCAGCTTGGCATTCACTGTCGACCATGCAAGCATCAAACGATATACAGCATATGTGGTGATCATGTGTGTTTTGTAATATATTTTTTTCCTTTTATCTTTGAATGATCGAATTTCGAAAAATTAAACTGCAAAATTAAAGTAGAAATGAATCGTTGGCTTTCGCGAAAAAGTAATTAGTCGTTTGAAATTGTACAAAAAGTATTTTATTTAACGTTTAATAATATACCGATCATATAATGTCTAAAACAGTTAATGAATCTCAGTAGATTAACTTTGATTTTAAGAAAATCATTAAAATTAATTTGTTTTTATGCAGCTATGATTATTTTTTTTTGACAATGATGAAAAAAATTTGATAACAGCAGGTCTGTAGGACAGCAGCAGGTTCAATATTACAATCTCTTGCGGAATTCCAAGTCTTCTACTTATATTAAACTTCATGCAAAATATATCATCTATTTACGTTTAATGTTCCGTTTTGATAACAATATTTCTGATATAAAATGAATTTGAACTGCTTTCCTTTTTATTGAATTAGCTATAGTACTAAAAAAATGATTATCGTACTTACTACTAAATGGTACAGGATTTTTTTGACTTATTTCAATTAAACATCAGTTTTTCATAATACAAACGTGCGTCAGCTATTGAACGCTTTGAATTCACATGATAATAAAAGGTATAAAAATGATAAAAAAAAAAAACAATCGAATGTGACTGAAAGTTACTGTAGAGACCGAGAATGGAGATAGCAAGATCAGAAATGTTTTATGATGTCGCTTATGCTGAGACGAAGACAACTTAAAGTCAACTTATGAAGAAAAATGTTTTGATAAATTAGCACATGACGTTTAATAAAATTTTGTTAAAGTATAGGTACTGAGCTTCCCACGGCATTTTGAGATAATTTATGATCGAATCCTCCTCGCTTACGATCTCTGGTTATCGCTTCTCGTGTTCATAAGATCAAATCGTAAAACCAAAAAGTACCAATTAATATAGTACATAATCATTTCTATTTAGTAGAATTTATGTTCTATTAACACCATTTCCCAAATCAGTCTTAAAAAATTATGCATACAATCATATCAGACTAAAAAAAAACAATGCAAAAAGCTGTTTCTTTAGGCTCAATGAACTTCGTACTCTTCAAAATCGGCAGCATCTAATAATATTCCAAATTTCAATCTCAAAATCCTGTACCGCGCGTGTACAGTTTCCAAAATGAACAAAAAAAAAAAAAGAAAATCAAAAGCACAAAACGTTCGTCACAATCAAAGCAACGGGTCGCAACGTTAAGCGCGCCTTACACCAAACTTGCAAGCAATTCCTCAAAAGCACCGTAATATACGCGCATCTGCTGCTGTATACGAGCTTGTCAGCGAATGATCAAACGATAATCATCGGAAGAGAAAAACTAAAGATTCAAAAAGCCCGCCGGTGCGGCAAAATAAGTAACATCTTCTATTAATCTGCGAAAGAAGCTGCCGAGATAGTAATGAAAATATGCAACAGTCACGGGCAGTCAAAGCTCTATACAAAAAAAAGACTGCTGTTTTGCGTGTTTATATATATTTAAAAAAAAAAAAAAAAAAAAGCGGTAGATGTTTGTTGTTGTGCGATAGGGTAAGACTCACGTGAGATGGTTAAGAAGAGGGGAGATATATTGTTCATAGAGGCATGCCGGATCTTCGATCATCGGCTCAGATGGTCACGAACACAAAGCACAGAGATAGAGGAAGCACGGCAGTGTGTCCGGCCAGCGCTGGGGCCGAGGTGGCCAAGGCTGCACCTGCGAGGACACCATACACAATACCCATTCACACATACCCCGCAAGCTTGTCATTTGATGCGCCCAACTTTTCTTTCTTTTTTTTTTTATCACCGAGATACGATATCCTGCCTCTTTTACGTATTACTTACTTTCAAGTTATTATATCTTGTATCATGCTTTTGCTGTATGTGAAAAATATATGATCTTTTTTTTTCCTCTGTAATAGATTTGTTAATTGTACTGTCGGCTAATGGTAAACGGAATAGGCAATGTATTCGGTATACGACGTATTTCTTTTCTATTTTTACGCTTCTATAATACTAAAAATAAAAGTTTATATATCTCGTCAATTATAGTGTTTCACAAAAATAGTGTACTATTATACTTTTTTCAACGTTTCTATATGCTTCCAATCGTACTGGTGATCAGCTATTATTCCACAAAAATATATACTTATGACACGTATATCTAAAGGATTATTATTTAGACAGTGATATTATACTATTACTTCTTCTTTTTTCACATTTATTAATGTATATCCATATAATTTAGCTACAAATCTATATTATTTACTTTGTATATACCTATTACCTACGTTTTTTTCTGTCTTCTATATCTTTTACTTTTTTGAAACCTACTTTTGCTTAATCAGCTAATATTCTACAATTTATTTAATTATTTTCAAAGGAAAAATATATGCTTTTTTAAGAATATTCAGTCGGAAATATATATTTATGGCAGCTGAATAACAGAATATCCTCTTTGGTATCCAAAACTTTTTTATATAATTTATTTTTATTTATTTTTTCTTCATTTTTGAATATTTTATTTTTTTTGAACAATAGATATGGACTCGTGACGATTTCATTTAAATTTAAATTTATTTTTGATTCATTACCACTGTCGGTTATTAACTTTTTGTATTTAACCCTCCTGCGCATAAAGACTAGTTAAGTAGATCGTCCAAAATACACGGATTTGCTATTTAATCCCTGCGCAGGAGGGTTAATCAATTGTTAACCTATCCATATATTTCTGCATCATAAAAGGATAAAGACATTAGTATTAATAATATTATTTGTAACACAAATCATAATATTTGTAAAAATTAGACTTAAAGTATTTGCGTAAGTATAATAATTAGTATAATATCTTGTGTACTTAAAAATGATTGTAAATATTCAAAAGATTGCTAGGTATTCAAAAAACAGTAAACTACTGAGGTCTTTATCCTATTTATGTATCTCTATTTTCTTCATTACTCAGGTACACAGCCCCAAAAACTTTACTTTTAATCAATTATCCATTTATATGAAATATATATTTTGGTTTATCTATACTTAAAATAGAATATTCCAAGAAAACTTTAGATTTTTTTTGGAGATGTGCGACTTTAACGACTCATTCATTTTTTCAATACAAATATATTGCTTAATTATTAAAAATCACATAATTTCACGATCATCGATACATATTCGAATATTTAATATATATATATATATATATATCAACACGAGCTAATGATTTTATATTATCTGTCAACACGAATTATTTGGTAGATAAATAGACGATCCGTTATAAGATGACAACGTCTGGACATTAGAATTACGGTGTAACTATACTGAAAACCGGAGAATTCATTACGTATTACCACCGCCACAAACAAACTTCATGTATCAATAAGCGTTCTACTTCAAAATATGTAATTTCTGATAAATGTGTTCTATTTACGTCGTATTATCTATAAAAAAAACATCTTTTCCTGTATACCGAGAACCGTTCATTGAACTCTCCTCTTTTCACGAGGTTCCAAGTCAAATAGAGGCAAGGAAGAAAAAAGTACAAGTACAGTACTCAGGTACTTCGTGATATTTATATATATAGTATATATACATGCTACGTGCAGTGTAGATTCAATGTAAGTTCTTTTACAATATTTAAGATTCATATATGTATATATAGAAGTTATCGTGAAAAAAGTGAGAGAAACGAAGAAAAAAAAAATGAAAAAGAAAGGAGAGAACAAAACGAAAAAATTGAATTTATATATAGTTTGAAAAAAGTTCGAAATTCCGTACAAGTCGTTGGCTTAACATATAATATAATATAATATATATATATATATGCGTGGCAGTGAATTTCATCTGCGTAAGGCTGGAAGGATATATAAGTTCACAGGGCACACGATTCGACGTAAACAGAGCATCTCTCTCTCGTAAATCGGTATATATATAGTGAGAAAAATACTGGTAGAAAGAATATATATATATATGTATAATATACAAACTGTAGTGCATGCCATAATATATGTATAAATAAAAATTGTAGTATAAGGGAGATATATTCATTGGATGTGCAACGGCATAACGGAAAAAAAATATTTTTATATATATATATATTTTTTTAGTTTCATTGTTTTTGCTTATTTAATCGGTCGATGTGCGCCGGCGTGAGTATATATATATAACTGACTTGTACAAATAAAACGTTCTTATATAGCAAAGACAGCAGTGAGAGTGTCTGGAGATATATGACATTGAAAAGTATAGATAATCACCGTAATACTTAAGAGTGTATAGATACAGACGTACACATATTGTACATTCTGCGAGTGCGAATGATGCTGCATCGAAGATATCGTCGTTAAAAAAGAGCTGGTAATTTTAGCATTATTGATTGGTATAATCTTTATCAATGTGTCCATCTTCGATCACAAATCGTTCACAACCGCATGAAATTCAAGATAATATATATAGAAATGTGAAATAATATATATACGCAATGAGCCTATATAATATTATATATATACGAAATATGAAAAGGTGGAAGCGGATCCAACATCGAACAGGCGGCCATTTAGAAGTGCTGTTATTGAACTTATTCAATATATATAGATATACATATATTAGACAGTGTATGTATATATATTTTTTGTTCAACTCCTCGTTATATTTTTTCGTCACAATAGTCGTTAGCATTATCTCGTTTGCATATATATAACGTGGGCGACTCGATGTTTTAATACGTATTGTTTTTTTTTTCTGTTCTTTATTTTCATTTTTGTTTGGTTAATCGTAGAGGAAGGAGAAGAATGTCCAAGAGGCAGACTTACAGTGATCTTCGTCGGAGGTGTCATCGGGTCCGCAGTTGTCGATCTTGTTGCACTTGAGAGTCTCGTCGATGCAGTAGCCGCTGTGAGCGCAGAGGAAGCCACCTGTGCACTCGGTGTCCAGGGTCACCTCCGTCCAGACGGCCCGGAAGCCTTGCTGGCCCACTGCCTTGTCGGCCGAAAGGAAGCTGTTGGCAACAGTTTTTTTTTTTTGTTTCTTTTACTATACGGTTATTTGTAATCGGCTATGACTGTGTTAATATGCAGGATGAGGATAAAGGTAAACGAAGATTGAGGGGGATTATAGTTGAAAGTGAACCTGAGTCGCATGTTGTGGTCGTCGGAGATGTGGCTCCACTTTTCTTCGGGCTCCTTAGCACCGCACAATTCCACTGGCGTGTTGTGTGGCGAGATCCACATTCGCAGAACTGCTGCTGGACATCCTCGAGCTTTTGGAATGAAACAAATGTTATATATATTATTATATTAAATGTTATATTATATTAATGTTATATTAAAGGAGGAGTATTAAAAGAAATTAAGTGAAAAACGATCTGGTATAATTTAATTGCCGCGTAAAAATATCTTTCATTGCAACAAATCCAACTGAATTGAATACTAATAGAAAGGTGATGATATTTAATGCGCCAAATGTTTACAGGCTTTCAACAGATTTTTGCAACCTTTTTACTCAACATTTCCAGATAAAGGGATTTCGCATCATTGTAATCTAAGTGAAATAATTGATTTGATGAAATAGTTGATTTTTTTAGACGACTAAATAGGGCTCTAATTAAATGATTCATAAAACTTTGGGGAAGACAGTCTCTCGACACGTACCTGATTGTTCGCCTTCCACGGAGAAAAGTTCGAAATTGAGGAGAATCTTATGTTTTGGCCGAACGCTAATGAACCAGTTACAGGTCTTGCTCGCGAGGTTGCGTGATGGAGCGTCGTATTTGTTAGGAAAATTCGGACTGGTTATGACGCCGTCGTGCAGGCTGCTTATATTCGATCCGCAATCTAAAAAGGTAGATAATTAAGATTTGCGCATATAGATTGGATTTTTTCCTAAATATTTTCTACTACATTGCTTTACGCTTTCGAGAAAAGTCATTGTTTATTTCGAGTAAATAAGTTGTATTATGACAAAGTGGGAAAATCGATTTTCTAAAATAAATTCAACTCGATAGAAATGGGTCAAAGGATCTTGGATGGGTGTCAGTTGTCTTTATTGGCTTTAAAAATTTAATATTGAACAAAACACGCAAGCCACAGATACAGACCAGTATGTCTACCCTAAATATATCGTCAACTCTCCATCAATTTCAAAATATTCTACCTGTTAGAGATGAAATAATTATTCTTTTCAAGCTATATATATTTAGCCAAGAACGGCTGCACACATTTGAGCGTATCAGTCACGCAGTTTAACAAGATTAATCGTCTATGTGCATATCAATAGATAGAGAAACCGAATGACCCAATAACCCAATGATCCAACTGACCTCCGAAAATGGATTTGGCATTCTCGAAGATGTATCGCGCCTTGAATCCACTGTAGACAAGATCGGCGTCGGTGTGCAGTATAACCTTGACGCCGAGGGCACCGAGGGTCGACTCGACCGGTCCCGGCGCCGTCATACCGCAATATCTGCCTATCAGCTTCTCCGTATTGTCCCGGTACATGTTGTATATCTCCACCCAGTCGTCTTGGCAGTACTCAACGCTGTGGAAGGCCATCGAACCCATTACATTACACATTACATATGTATCTCAACGACCAACGTCAACGTCGAGAAAAGGACAATGCACAGTCACAAGTATATACATGTATTTGTACCCTGGTAAAAAATTAATGGGGTTTGTGGCCATATAATGGCTAAATTCACCATTTATGGCCATATTTTTTATTAAATTATGGTTACTAAATAAAATTATTTTGAATTGAGGATTTAATCATAAGAAAATAGTTTAACTTAAGTAAAACCTCATTATTTACAATATTATAAGTAAATAATGATAAATAACCGGGACTAATGATATAAATGTATAATAATACATATTTTACTTGACAAAAGTAAGGTTAGTTTATATGTCTGTCTCTGACTCTGTCACTCTCAGCAAGAAGACCACTATGAAATTATGAAATAATTTAAAAATAATAAATAAATTATAGATAACAAACCACATTCATGAAATTAAAATGTTGGTAAGATATTCGCTTTATTTATACTTATGGTATAACCTACGATAAAAACATTTCTTACGAATTAGAAAAACAAATTTTTAAGGTTATAATATAAAATAAGTAAACATGCACGCCGCATTGCACTTAACATAAGTACTGGCAGAAATTGGCTGTAACCCGTGGCCAAAATATGTCTGTCCGGGCCTATCTTGTGGTTAATTTTTTACCAGGGTATGTCGATGATGATAAAACTGTATACATACGGTACATCGACTTACCCATAATGACCGCTGACGTTGTAATTTTTCGTCCTGACCTTGAAGTGATCGAAGACTAGGGTGACCTGCTCGTTGGGCGTAGCCAGGAATAGATAAGTGCAATTGGTGTCGCTGGGATAATTGCTCGGATAGCGAGGCGAGTTGAATTCGCCGCGCTTGCGGGACGAGCTGCGATAGGTGAATGTGCAGCTGCCGTCCGGTGCCGCTGTCCCCGGTATCCTGTACTCCGTCTCGAACACGTATTTGGCCTTGAAGCCGCGACCCTGCTGTTCACCGCTACTGAACACCATCACGAGTCTCGGGCCATCGCTCACCACGTGCTCCGGATTGTTGTCCTTGCCGCAGAGCTCGTAGTCGAATTTGTCGTACGAGTCCGTCGCCTCCTGGCCCTTCAAGTACAGCTTCAGATAACCGTCCGTACAGCTCGATCTATATGTATTCGTCGGACAAGAAAAATCTCGATTAGCTTAATATCGCCTAATCTATTGTACAGCTGCACATATTGAAATATCAGCTATATATACATAAACTGTATGCGAACATCATTTGGTTCCGCATGCAAGAGCCAATGTTGGAGTTTGCATAATTAATAGAAAGTCTGTGTAATCGAGTGACTTACTCTCCCTTTGCCTCGCCCTTGGGTATGACGAAAATCGAGAACTCGAGCCTGACGCGCTCGAGATGCTGCGAGTCCTGCATCCCGTAGATGAAATAACGGCATACCACCTTGGGTATGTACGGATAGGGGAAGTTCGGACTCACGACCGAGCCGATGGACTCCTTCTTGCTGAGGATCTTCTGATCGCACTCGGTACCGCGTATGTGTTCACCGCCATAATTCGTAATAAAGTCTGCACATCGACAATATATTCTTATTTATTCATACTCGGTATACATACATGTGAATTAAATATTTATCAACACTGTGTTCAAATAAATGTACCTATATAGGGATATATTGAGTTATATATAGGTATACAATACTAATTGATATAAGCATGCGCGGTCGGAATAATCAAAGGGACGAATAATATACTAAATTTGGGTGGCATATAATACATATGTACTAACCCAGCTTAACGAAGCTCTCGGAGAATTCGAAGATACCCTTGAAGCCGCGATTCTGCGTGTTGGCGGTCCGCTGGAGCGTGACGAAGAGGACAAAGAGACTCGACTCGGAGGAATAGAGGACGAGATTTCTCTGCTGGCCGCAGTATGTGCCAATCACGGCCGATGTGTTGTTGATGCCGTCGTACACTTTCACATAGTCGAAGGGACAGCTGCGAACCGACATTTCCAGTTGTTAACCGCACTTGTACACCGCTTATCTTAATACTGTATCGCAATACTATGTGTGTGTGTGTGTGTGTGGCTTGAAAGGATAATCTTTCCAATTGGATTTATACGAAACGCGAATTGAAAGTAGTTCAACTCTTGTATATTTATATAAATGTTCTGTAAGTATAAGCTGCTGCGGTTTTTCAACAGCGTGCATATAAGCATTCATTGTTTTTAGCGCGACTCGAGTGCAGTTTATTTTAAAATTAAATTATACTATGGAACACGGCATTATTGATAATCAATGAAGCTTTTCAAAATGAGACCGCGCTACTGCTCGTGGTAGTTCCGGCGTCGGCATATACATACATACAAACAGCAGTTTTAGACAAATATGCAAGGCTGGACGCTCTCGACAAATATAATATCTGTTTTTGATCGACAATATGTCCATAAACTCTAACACGATGATCTCAATTATAATAGAGATTGGTTATACGCAATTATCGGAAATGTTAAATGCATTCTTTATTGCCTTATTGAAATGATTAATTTCATAATAATGTATAGACAACACAAATCCTACATTAATTCAACTCATTCAGATAATCTAGTATAAAAATCTTTTAATCAAAATAGTTTGCAGATTGGAAACATGAGGATATTATAGAGCGAAAGAGTTGGTGCAGGAGACTCACTGAGGTCCGCCGAAGAATAGATCAAAGTCGCGGAACTCGAGGCGCACCCTCTGCCTCGGCGTGCCGATGAACTGGTAGCTGCATACAAGATCCTTGGGATAGGTGCCCGGATAGGTGGGCGACAGTATGCTGCCGTTGCGCTTGACGTCGGCGTTGACCATGAACGAGCACGGCAGACTCGGGGCCGGTGTGCCGATCTCGTACTCGGCTATACATAAACAACCATTCAATCCGTACCAGCTATTGTTATATTGTATCGACATATTTATCAAAATGTGGGGTCAAATTAAGGAAAGCATATAATATATTATATACACGTGTAGTAGACGAGCTTGCGACTATCGAAAAATAAAAGATTATTACAGAAATACAGGTGTGAAATATAGAAAGGCACAAAAGGGCGTATGTAGGAGTCGATATTTAGTTTTCTTCTACGGTATAATTTTTTATTTTCTCCCCGCCCGTATAATCCAGCTGCACATATTCTCCTATTCTTTATATCACTATGCAGGATTGTCCCGCTCTATGACATCGAATGCCAAAGAAAATGATTCTTCGATAAAGTATTGATCGTTCATCGGACGAATCTCGATGTAAATATGTTTTACTTTCTACCGCGATTAGTAATCGATGTACGAAAATTCGTCGGCCCGTAACAACAACGCATCTCGCGTCTCTACTCGAGCGAGTCTTTCTCGAATCGACCCTTATTCGTCTCGAACAGCGAACGCCAACTAAAATCAATCAATTTATCGGAAACGAAGCGCTCCGGGCGGTAGATTTGTAACAGAGAAATCCACTGCGGCACGCGAGGCCAATCAAATCGGCCAACAACGCCAATTCCACATCGCTTGTGGCAAAAAATCGTCTTCTTATACAAATAGTCACAGAGAGAGAGAGAGAGAGAGAGAGAGAGAGAGAGAGAGAGAGAGAGAGTAAAGCGTATATGTATGGTAGAACGATGAATACTCACAGGCATTGATAAAGGCGTAACGACCGTCAAATAGACTTGGCAGCGTGACATTTTTGTCTGTATAAAAGCTGAGGGCTATGCCCTGGTAGAGGGAGACCCTCTTACGAGGTGGTATTGGACCGCAGTATCTCCCCCCGAACGGCGTCTCTATCAGCTTGGTCGTGTTGTCCGTCCGGATCTCCGTGTAGACGTCCATGTACTCGTGAACACAGCTGCGACGATTTGGAAGGAAAAAAAGACGGTATTTATGTGCATTACGACTATAAGATGATTAGGGTTGGATTATGGATTGCGGCCGATACGTCTAAGGGTGCAGATGCCGCTTAGTCCATTCGATTTGAATCCCTCGTTTCTTTACAAGTGCAAACTTTATGCTTTTTACACAAATGCTCAAAATCACACTCTACTGATTTAATAATATATATTACATTACACTCTGCGGCAAATAGTTTAACTCGTTTCCCTTTCGTACCTGCACTGTCAATCTTTTTGCATCGAGCATGCTTTCGTCGCCTTTCGACAAATCCAATTTATTCCAATTCAATTCGGCGCTTTAGAGTATAATTTAATTTTTCTTTCTTTAACGATGATTAGTCAAACTTGAGAAATGAACAATTTGTCTCGTATTTATTACTGTACTTGATCGCTAGAAACACGATTGATTTATTTGGAGTTATCGATACTGTAGTTTAAAAAAGATTTGCCTCCTATTCTCTGTAAGAAATTCCATAAAAATTCTAACGTAACTGATCGTTAACAGCCATACTCGATGATAAAATGCGTTGAATATTTACAAAATCAGATATGTGCAATTGTTATATAGTTTCGAAAAAAATGTGTTCGATTAAAATTGATTTAATCGCAACTTCATTTCAAAACTTTTTCTGTACAAAAGAGAAGATTTTATTTATAAAATGGACGGTTTAATCATGATACAAAACTCAAAGAAAGGATCACGTTTTAAAGGATAAGCGAATAGGATGGACGAATTAGTGCGCTACGGAAAACTTATATACCCATCAGTTAAAATAATGCAACCGCATTAAAGTAGCCCCAGAAAACATTTATCATTTTCGCGCTATAATTATCATAGTAAAATCGAACAACACCTGCCACACAAGTGTCGTCCCTTGCTTCATCTGACGAAAACAGAAAAAGAAAAAGTTTCTCAGGTGACTATTCGTCTGCATTATTCTTCACTGCCACCCGGACGTACGTAGGCACGATTTATCTTACATCCGGCGAGAATATAGATAAAAAGTAAGAGATACTCACGCGGGTAGTTCTCCGACAGCGGCTCCACTGCGATACACACATGGCCCATCATCAGCGCGCGAGAGCAAGAGGAGGGTAGAAGAAGCAGCGCCAACGGGACACAGCAAAAAACAGAGAGAATATATACACACACGTGGTTGTCACTCGTTGAAAGGTCATCGACTTTAGATTACCGAGGTTATATACATGTATACAAATATATATATATATATATGTGTGTGGTGTGTCGGGTTGGGTGGTGTATGAAACGAGGATCAAGGAGATGCGGAGGTGAGGATATGTTAAGGAAGCGGAGGCGAAGTGCGCCGAGATAGAGGTGGCTGTTGGCGTAGTGGATAATGTTCGAGTTAGGCGAGACGATGCGGGAAAAATCAATGAGCGTGTGTGGCGCGTGTATATGTGTATATCGTGCGATGATGATACGCCTCGGAAGGTTTTCACTTCCCTTTTGCACCCCCCTTTTTTTTATATGGCGGGGAGGCGTGTCTGCTTGAATGAAAAATAAGTTGGCTTATATGTATATTACAAGTTAGTTTAGCGTACATTTGCCGCCAGCGTCTTCGTGCTATAGTGGATGAATAATGTGAACGGTGCCAGTATAATCGATACATATATACACACACCGTGACAGAAGTCAATTCACGTTGATGATATATAGATGTTATATTCGTTGTTACGTACTTTTCAACTGTCGGATTCACTCACGCGACTTCTGTAAAACAATCGTCGATTATATCTGTTATTTTCGCGGATCAGTATCATTACTCTTTTATATATATATATATATGTATGATACTTTTTCTTTCGATTAAAATGCAAATTGATTTTTATATCGCGATTATTAAGTACTTGCCGCGGTTCTTTTTAATTATTAGTAAAAATCTGAGAAAATGAAATCGCTGATTCAAAGACTATAGTACAACACTTGAACACGGACTTTATTAACAGAACAGACACACATTAAAGATAATAACTAGGCACAGTAAACACTAGGTACGTAAACGAGCTGTTGTAGAAAAAGAGCAAACACAAGCTTCTACGTGTCTAATCTCCAAGTTGCGTCTTTTCAATGTAACGCCTCTACAGCTAAGAAAACAAAAAGGAGTTGATAAAAACGTCTTTGAACCTATTGTTCGTTGTAGATCGATTGAACAATGACGTAGAAAACTGCAAGCTCGGTTTTTCTAAGATTTTACAAGAATTATAGTAGCAAAATAACTATGAGGTTGAATTATTTCTCTGCAAAAAGGAAAATATTCAATTTGATAATTATTGCTATAGTTTTGTCATTGTAATGTTTGTACTAATATCTATCGCACTTGTAATGTAACAAGATCCTTTGATATTCAGAAGATTTATCTGATTTATCGAGTGGTTTCTCTATCGAGATCGATTACTCTGACCGCTATACACGTTTAATTAAAGAGCAATTTGTATAAATATTAAAGGATCTGCGGATCTTGAAAATAATAGAAGTCAGACCGCTTAAAGTACAACAAAGAATTTACTGCAGATATATATATAATAATCCATACTATTCAACATTAACATATTTTAAAGAAATTTCTTAAAAGTCACTATCTCTTACAGGCGGCGATATTAAAAACAAATGGCATAGAATCGGGTCGAGACCAATAAATCCCAGTCCGATCCACGCGTCCCGCATCCAATATATACATATACGAACATTGGCCCGCGTAACAAGTGCGCATCCACTCGAAGCGGCCGTATATAGACCCTCAACTCCATATAAACCTCGCTACAAGAACACGTCAACAGCAGATGTTGCACCCTCGCGAGAGTCGATTATATGCCGAGGAACGCACTCGCGCCCAGCAGCTGAGCAGCTTCACCCTCGGCAACCTCCTCCATCATATATACCCCAAGAGTTAACATCGTTGCCACGTGCAACCACTCGATACACATCGGATATATCCGACACCAACTCCATATGTACATACGAACAGGCAGGTAATTCAGATGCGGCAAATTGGGCCAAACTGTCGACATTTCCTCTGTGTGTGCGTGTGCGTGTGCGTGTGCGTGTGTGTGTGTGTTTGTGCGGAGGAGGGATTACTCACTCTGGAGGTGTGCCGCGTAGGCCGAAGGTGGTGAAGACGAGCTCGACGCGCTGGTGAGGCCCAGCGAGGAACGTGTAGACGCACTGGCGCGACTCGCCGTCCGGATTGATCAGGTGCGGCGCGTGAAAGGTCCCATTCTGCGGACCGTCCGGGATGCTTATGAACCTCTGGTCGCACTCTGCAATAGTATCGTATATGCGAGATGTGTCGTGTTAGTACGAGCCGTTGTGGGTAATTACTTTATAGGAGCTGTAAGGAATACGGTGATCTTTAGGAGCTTTGACTATGTTTTGAGGAGGAATTGCATTCGAGTTAGCTAACGTTCGCCGAGTTTTAATAACGTTAGATCTTCGCGGTCGAGATTTTGCTTCATCTCTACGGAATATATAAGTATAAATACACGGCCGGTTGTTAGTCCATGCTTAAATATATACATTATCGATATGCGCGTTACGCGTGAACGTTAAAGAATTTTATCGCGGGAATATATTTTACGGGTTATTATCGCCTTTGCAAATCGATGAGAAATATATATTCCGGTAATTGATAAAACGCACGACCTGCAATTGATCAATATGCAAAAATATATAATCTATAGGAGCGTTCGCGAGTCGGGCTGGATTATAACCCAGATTATGTACAGGAATTAAAATTTACGCGCTTCGGATCGTCAGAGCGCTTATACGACTGATACGCGAGCCATGAAGTGGAGAAAAAAGTTTTATTTATACGTATGTGTATATATATAATCGTTTTTCGGAAAAACAGTTTTCGCGCTGTTAATATAGCGGTAAAGCGCGGCGAGTTATCAAACCGAAAATCCCCGAGAAATATTTGATAATTCATTGAATTTAGGAGGCGTCGAATGACAACATAAAAATGTACATATCGTTGACCGCTTCAATTTACGTAGTTTTGCAATAAATGTGACGATTGTTCAGATAAACGCGAACATGCACAGTTTCACGAATAAAATAATAAACTTAGGTTCAAAGTGAAGGCTGCGGAGTTGGCCAAACAAAGTTAGTTAGTGGACTTTGTCAGGGAATAAGTAGTGAAAAATAACGCGAAGGATCTAAGAGACACGAGGGTAACGAACGGTGTGACGCATAAAGAAGTTTGAGACTAGGCTACAATGACTTTCTGCTTGCGCCCCTAGTTTACAATATTCATTTCTTGTTAGCCGCGCATTCAGCCGTCATTAGTTTTTATTTTACCTTTGAATTCAGTCACTTATAAACACTTTCCACGATGTCCACTTCTTTTATACACAGAGATGCACTAATTATACAAAAACCGCGAGTGGTATTGAAGTAATTACTTTTTGTTCACGATGCAACTTTATACTTGTACGTATACCTAAAAGTTGAAATGTACAATTTAATTAAACCGAACTGTCTACAGACCTACATTATCGAATTAGTAATCTGTATCGTGTAATTCACAGACCGTATATGATTAAGAGATTTTCGATGCAGGAGTATATGCGCAGATTCGAGGCTGCAGGCTATATAAAAAATCCAATTTCATCGAATGGTGAGCTGGCACCGATATCGTATTTATATATAAAGTAAACGATTCCGCAGGTCGGCGGTCGAATCAATAATTCACGACTGGACGCGTCGCCTGTATGCAGGATCGCGCAGAGTTAACACTTGGGATGTTGAGCGGTGGTCAATGGCTGGGTCCCCTTGGTGACGAGATGTCCGGTGTCGCGTCGATTAATTCGCGGTCTTAAAGGTACATATGGATCGAGCAAGTGTGCCGTAACCAACTATTACGACGTATGCAAGAGCCGACGATACGCTCTCAAAAGTCAACGCGTGCATCGTTCAACTGTATTATTCTCAAGACAAATTATATATCGCGGATATCGTTTGATTTTTGTATACGTAAGTATATGTATATATACGGTATACACTGTACGTATAAACGAGTGTGTGTAACACTGCAGACACAGGAGATTCTGCATCAATATCATTACACGTGCAGTTTAATTGTGTAGAGCTTTTGGTGGTGTCCCGAGCTTAAGAGCCATTAACGCGACTTTTGACATTTATGAGGCCGTCATTAAGCCGTAAATCAGCCTGGGCAGCATCGCGGCTTTTCCACCCTCTTTTCTTTTTTCCTTACTTTCTCGCTCTCTTCGTTTATGGGGCCACTTAAGCTCGGGACGCGCGTATCTGTGTGTGCCGTTTTTATCCTCTCCCTTATATTTGCTGACCCAAAGTAACTGGACTGTTTCTCGGCCGTTATCGTTAGTAATTGTAGACACGTTAAGGTTTCCGATGTACTAAGTTCTTTTAGGAGTCTCGTCAATTTTTATATATCCGTATTAAGCTTTTCTATAGCTTTTTGAACACGTTTTGCAAGGCATAAAGGATTTTAGGATATTAAAGGATTGCGCTGCATGTAAATATTAAATTCTTATAACTTATTTTCATTTTTCTATTAAACTATTGCATTGATGTGATTTACACATTGATGTTCAGCGATCTCGTAATGGATAAAAGCATTAAATAATCATGATTTAAAGGGACACTTTAGTTAGCATAAATAAAATAAAATTATGCAAGATTAGGATATTCTATTTTCAGCTGATTATTAAAAAAAAAATCTTAGATAAATTAGGAATAACGAATTTTAGTTCAATAATTTAGGCGTTGAACTAGAAAGGAAAAGAAGAAAAAGAAGAACAAGAGGAAGAAGAAGAAGATGCGGAGGAGGAGAATCGCCGCGCTTGTCGGAGCATACATTTTATTTAAGATTGAGTGACGTACCTGCAGTAGTACGCGGCAGCAGCAGCAGGAGGAAGACGAAGGCGTGCAAAGCGAAACTACTCCCAGAGGCGTGCCAGAGTACCGAAGCCATACTGTGTCCTGTTGGCGAAACAAAACGGACCAGGGGGGCATAAATTTGTCACATCCACACCGGCCGAGGAATTATATATATTTGCCACTCGAAAATTTCTGTGTATACGCGCTAAGCCCTGAGAGAGGCCAGGAGATGGACTATAGAGCTTGTATATCCCTAACAAAGTTTAGTTGCGAACACGCGACATTATTAAATTTGAATTACTGCGCTTGTGCCTTTGTTCGCGTACATAATGTTTGCTTTTCGACCTCCCTTTTTTTTCTGGTTTCATGTGGTAGAATGAATAACTTGAATGTTGAAAACTATATATGCAGCTTTTTGTAAGCCCTTAGTTTTTAGCAATCTTAAAATATTAAAATGATATTTCCGTCTTCGCTCGCGTATGGTAAAACTGCAAAGAGTACAAGCAATGTTCTGGCAAACCGATGCCATTGTAGAAAATATTCATAAATATTAGATCAGGCATAAAATCTCAGGAGGTAAAATTTTCTTTTTGCACTAAATTATTAATGAGAATATTTTTATCGCGAAAAAATATGCAGTTCCTATTTTATTTACAAGAATCTCGTGTGAATTATATGCACACGTGGCACATGAAATATGTAATTTTCGCGAATCCACCTTAGCAAAGCCTCTCTTATTACACACTCCTTGTTATTAAATAGGGTCGCGACAATATTACCCCCGAAATCTTCTTGACTATCTTATGCTAAATTTAACCGACAAATTTTGATGTAAAATGCTTTAATACTGGAAAAATGGAACGCGAAATATTTCGACATTTTATTTATAAAGGACTGAGTAAGCTAAAATATATAGAAAATGTAATAAAATGATATTGTTATTGAATAGGTTTGTGAATATTACCATATCGTCAGTGTCTGTTCCAGGCATGGGAAAAAGGATGAAATTTGATCCAGGAGATCTTCTGCAACAGAAAACAATGGTTTCTATCATTTTTAGTGATTCAAGGATATTTATTATATTTTTGGTAAGTGTTTCAAGAATATTTATAAAATTTCATTAATGATATTTATGATAAATATTTGCTATAGTTGTATTAAAAATTAATATGCTGCGACTACGTAAATTAGTAATTTTTAGTACAATGTATTTCTCAGTGTAACTGTTGAACGATAGATCATTTATCCATCAATTTGATAAAGTTATTTCGTTTATCAGTTGATGAGACTCTTTAATAAAAATATAAAAACCATAATATTTCTATAACTGATCATCTGAATTTTAACTAAGAGCTTGTTCAATATACAGCCAGGTCAAGCTTCAATTATTATGACAGTAAAAAGAGTAGAAATAATAAAAATGTTATATTTAAAAAATGTGTCGTTTAACATAGTATTAAATACTAATACTACACCGAAGTAAATCTAATGAAAAAAAAATTGACATGTCAACATTTATTTTCTTTTTAAAATAAACAAGAAGGAACCACACAGGTATAATATACAGCATACAGTTACAGATATTTACGCTTTCATACTTTTTTCCCTCCAATTTTCAATATTTCAGAATTTTGCAAATTGTGGCCAATTTTGTGGACTTTAGATAATTGTGCTGATCTCGAAAAATGAAATATTGAAAATTGAACGAAATAAGCATCAAAAGATAATCGTCATTAACTATGCTCGTCCGTCATTCCCTTAAGAGGGTACAAAAGTCAATTAAAATTTTTTATTTTCCGTCCTACATTTTACCGACCAAGAAGTAAATAATTCGTATTAATTAAAAAAAAAATTTTAATTATGCAAATCCTGAATAAAGGTGCATTTCGTCTATGAATTATCTATCATCTGGTAAAGTCTCAAGTAAATATTTAAATGTCACCTTAAAAAATTCTTTATTCGAAATGAGCGAATTTTTTTACTAATTATTCAGGATCGAATCGACAAAACAATTGAGTTGTAACGGTAGGACTTTTTTTTCATTATCACAAAGCACTTTTTCTTCCTCGGGGGAAGGAAAGTTATTCTAAAAGAGTTGACACTTGTGAGATAAAAATGCATCAAATGCACTGGCACCTAAAAAGCAGAAGTGACACATTTTCCGCCAAAAATATTAAAGGCACACGAGAATAAGTTTTAAAACGTAGCCTCGCACGACAGTCACTGCTTAACAGTGACCTAAAAACCAAAACTCATCCACTTCATCACGAAAACACGGCCAATCCAAGTGTGTTAAAGTAACACGTATGTGTCACAAAGTTTACACACTTAGATGTGTGTTATTCATATCAAAAATTGGCAACACACTTCCTAGTGTGTGAAATCTACGATACAAGCGTGTACTTTTACACACTTAGATTTACAGTGAAAAGAAAAGACGAGCGAAAAAATAACGAAGAATCACTTCTTCGCTTTTCTAATCACATAAGCTCCTCTAAGAGCATTTTACGGACTTGTGCTACAGTGACGTTTTCGAGTGTTGTGTAGCATTTTCCATCTACTCGAAAATTCGTTTAGTCCGCCTCTGCGCAAAGGCTTCCCTTGGACTGAAGGCTTATATATATATATACACACGTATTGTTCTCGCTCGGCGATGCAAAAGAGAACCGTATACTCCTGGGCTAATTTTGGTAGTTCAATTAACATCACCAACTCGATCTTTTGATCGAAGTAAACTGTCTCTCTCTCTCTCTCTCTCTCTCTCTCTTTGCCCAGGTTACCAACAGCTGTGATACAGCTCCCGCCAAGAAAAAATGATATTTAATATAAAGTCAACAAAAAATTTTTCTCATCAAAGTCTGCATCTCATTTATTTTCTCTTAATTTTGTTATTGAAATGGTTTGAAATTGAGAAAATTTCTTTGAATTTTATTTTGTTATTTTGTAACTATGTATTATATTTTATTTTAACATACCTTTGTATTATCGATTTGGGCCAAATGAGGTTTTACCTCCCGGTTCTAATAAATTATATTTAACACTAACTCTAACACTCTCCCTCTCTCTCTTTCTCTCTCTCTCTCTCTTGGGTATTGAGAAAAAATTGGTGCATCAAGCAAATTAAATTGGGCTGTAATATATAACGTATAGCCACGCGATGTGAAACTTTATATATTTTCGCGTCGTATGAAAAACAGTGATATATCGACGTTTAGGGGGAAATCGAATTGATGCCTGGTCGCATAATGACGTGTATTATTAAAATTATGACATGTGCGATTTACGCCTTTTCTGTGACTGAGTCTCCGTACCTGTCTTATCAACCGAAACGTCGTGTAATTGGTTATAAATTCGACTCTTCCAGCAAACGCGGGCATTTTGCGCGTTTTCGCGTAGTTTGAATTATTGCAAATGCCATATTCATGGAATACATCGAGCTTCCAAATTGTATTTTACATGTATTTGTTCTTGCGAAGGCAAAACGTACTCCGCTAAATAAATTTTGACTGGAAAGCTAGGATGGCTTTGTTTCAAGCTTTACCGTAAGTTCAGTACTTTTTAAGCGCTAGTGCATGCTATGAATAAAGTATATATGCAGATAGATTTTGAGATGGAGCTATGTCGTGAATTGTTCCTTATCTTACGTGTCTTGCAACCAAAAGAGGCTGATGTAATTTCTGAATAGACGCAGTAACCGCATTAGTGTTGAACTTTGAACATCGTACACGAAGCCAATGTCAGAAGCGCGCTGTTCCGTGCCTTAATACAAGATAGGAAAATGTACATCAATTATTCAACGTTCATTGTAGGCAAATATTATTGAAATAATTTGAGCAAAATCAAATTTCCGGTGAGATTTGCTGAAAATATTTTTATACGCATTTATTGACTGACTATAACCAGCATTTTCTACCGAATGCGTCAGAAATACTTTTTCACTTTATTAAAAGAGTTGCGGATTATCAGCGTTATATGTTGCAAACAATGAAAATGCGAGCTTCTCCTTTGATAAAATTACTCGAGTATTTCTACCCCAGTGAAATTAGATTCAACGGCATTTTTCATCAAAGTTATCTTTATTTGGAAATATATATGTTTCGGTAAAACAATTCGTTTCTACATACTATAGTCGCTATATACCGTTCTCTATTCTTCACTCCATTGGTCATATAAAAAGATCTGTTAAATAGTCGGCCCCATCTCAAAATCGATATAGCAAAACCCCCGTAGATTCCCCGCAGTTTATAGTCACATACGAGGAATTCACCTAGAGTCGTGCACAATCCCAGTGCACAATCTCTCTTCAATCGCACCGATAAACAAGAAAGCAAGAGAAAGGCTGGCGCACGAGCCAAGAAAAATCAAATGCATCGAAAAAGCGCTTCGCTCGCGTGTTCATATTAACCTAAAATAACCCTCGCACGCGTTGCACACTGCGCATATATACCGCTGTGAAATCCCGTATTCAACGTGTAGAATCCTCCGTGACGAGCACTAAACGCGCGCACAAAGCTTGCATAGAGCATCGCGGAAAATTTCGACCCGAAGAGAGAGAGAGAGAGAGAGAGAGAGTGGATGTACATATATAGATATAGTTATACAGGGTATAGAGAGATGAGTCTCTAAAAGCCAGCGGCACAAGATGTGCAGCACATCATAGAGCCTGGGTATAGGGGAGTCGAGCTTATAGGCGGTACGAACAATGATGTGTACTGCACATTCGAGGCTGTCTGTCTGTCTGTCTCGGGCTCCGGGCAAAGCATTGCAGGCTCTATACCTATATATTCCCTACCAGGCAACCCCGGAGAGAGAGAGAGAGAGGAGAGAAAATATACGACCAACTGAGCAAACCCTGCCAACGTACACACAACACACACACACGGACACGGACGGACGGTACGTGAAAGAAAAAAGAGAATGGGAAGAAGGCGAGATGAGGAGAAAACAGAGGGACGCCAGGAAAGGGAATTTGCGCGCAAATTGTATAGCAGCGCAAAAGACGGCCGCCGCCGCCGCCGCCACACCGAAAGTAGGGCTTCTAACGTCGTGTATGACCTCAAACTTAGCCCAAGAGAGGGAGAGAGAGAGAGGAGCCCCCCAAAGAGCCGGCCTACTGGTATCGCTCGCACAGGCGCCAAACTCGTGCACTCGCTCTCTTGCTTTGCTCTTGTCTCCCTCTCGCTTTCCGTGTCGGTGTGTGTGTGGGTGGGTTTACGAGGGAGAGTGTAGGCTAATGTGCCTGCTGATGTTTGTTCTTTTTTTTTTTTTTTTATGTCGGCTGAAATATATCTTAAGCGCGGTTGATGAGAACGAAGGTGGTAAGTGAACCAATAGATTTAAGGGTGGGTCTGGTCGAGTTTAAGTGCCGACTATTCTGGAAATTTGTTTACTCGCGCAGGTAAAGCTTGCGTTAAGAGTTTGGGATGACGAGTTGCATTTCTTTTCCGAAGCCAAATGTAATCGGGTAGTAAGACTAGGCGTCGCTAAGCTATACAGTGGGATACTCAAAGAGTTTTTATTGGTATTGGCTCGAGTTTATTTCTATTTAGCAAACGGATCGGATTGGAAAGTTATGTAAACGCACGTGTATACGTTTGATTTTAAAATATATATAGGGTTTGTGTACGCGCGAAAAAGCTGTGCAACTCTGGCGAATACGGCAACGATATTTAACAGAGGGGAGATCTCGACACTGCCTGCGGACCAAATATATCTTTTTTTTTATGAAATTATGCTTTTTGGGACAGAGCTACTTTATATTAGACACGAATTAAGAAAGCTGCAGAACGGGGAGATAAAAACACACACAAGATCAGTTTAAAGTTCGCTTTTCGGATGAGATACTTTGATTTTTGGAAAGACAAACGATATTTCCTCCGTTTAAATTGCATTCTGGGAAGCTTGAACGAATTTTAATAATCCATATACTCAAACGTTTAATCTAATCACACAATCTCTTGTAATTTCAGTACGAAATCTTCAACTTAATGTTTTGTTGTATTTCCTCATATACATATACATACGACGCGTGCACCAAACTTGGCTCCTATTAAATCACAATTAACTATACCTAATTCGAGTCAAACGATGCATTCAAAAGCCGCTCAAATCCATGTAGACGCAACAATATAATCATTATCACGCGCGCACAAAATTATTTGAGCCCGAAAACCTCGAATAATTCGAAATGGTTGCACAGACTGGAAACACTGCACTTTCATCGATATATATACAAGGAAGCGCGCAAACGATTTCAGGTCGGTTCATTTATACGAGAAGGATAAGGGGAACGAACGTATAGCGGCTAAATTGCACGTAGCGTGAGAGATTGTGGATCTTCGCTGCGGGGGTGAGTAAATTTGACTATGAATGTTTCTCGGACGACGACCGGTCGAAGGCCAGAGCAAGAGAACGAGAGCCGAATAGGGTCGATTAAATTTTGCGCTTTGTGCTGCTGCTCCTGCTGCTAGTGCCGTTGCCTCGACTGAGACTTATTATATACATCTATGCGCGTTTATATATATTTCGTTGACAGGCAATCTCGAACGTGCAATTCGCTGAGTGGTCGGCAAACTGGATTTGGATTTTGATTTTGGCCAAGTATCGATTAATGGTGGATTGATTTAGGTCGAGATGTGATTTTTAAGCTGGTTTTAAGGGTTATAGCTATATTTGAAATGAATGATTTATATTACCTGTATCGAGGGAAATTTTTTGCACTTTTCTTCACGTAATATAGTATAACAACGAGTTAGGGCATCTGCTCAAGTCCATATTTCATTTATAAGTGCTCGATGCAAGCTTTTATTCCAAACTACCGTGCGGAATTAAACGAAGCTTTCGACGGCTAACTGAAATTATTCCATATTACTCGATAATATTATCTCCCAATGATAATCGCAATCTGCGCGTGCAAATTATCCTCTGTGAATTATATTTAATCATAATTAGGATGCGGTTAATGTGGCAAAACTCCAAATAGCGGTGGGTTATTCCATTCTCATGGGTTTTCCCCCGCAGTTCGTCATTCTTATAATACTGTCGGTTTCACGAGTTGGACTTTACTATCGTGGAAAACTCGACGTGATTTATCGAGGGGATTTTCCAGGATCTTGATTTAGGATTTTCACCGAGTACTGATAATAATATCAAATGCATGTGGCTAAATCTTATAACTACATAAATCGATATTGAAGAATCATTGTTAAATCTCTTCCATGTATTTTAGTACCATAGGTACTAGTAAATTATTTGAAAAAAATAAATAAATTACTTTGCGAGTTGGTTTCTCGAACAATATCAATCCTATGATATTAGTTTTTAACTTAAAAATAACACCAACAGCTAAGCTACATGAAACTGCGAACGAATTGAAAGAAAATGTGATCCCTTAAAATGGCGTAAAATATCGATGGCGTACATATATATATATATATATATATATATGCGACATCCATCAGCAATAAAAGACGTCTGTACCAAATGATCTGGTTTTACTGATAGCGATGCAAATGCGTCGGTATATATGCAAATCTTTCATCTCAGTTATATCCTTTTCGAGCTTAGATGTAATTTTTTACAATTTTCGTGCATAACGAAAGCTACACAACACTCCATATAGTAATTAATTTTTTTTTCTGAGCTTGCACTCGGTCAAATGATAACTTCAATGTCGCAATAACGAAATATGTAGTAGTAACGGTTAATTGTAGCTACTAAGGTAAACGTCCCAGTATTCGAATACGATCCTTTATTAAGATGTTTAGGGTTCATTTACCATTAAAAGTTATATTTAAAAATAATATAATGCATAGAAACGTGGTTCGGGTAGGTGATATTAAGATTTCGGTTACCGGCACTTATACCTTAATTTTACTCGATCGATAAAATGCGAGATCTCCTAGGAGATTCTCATAGAAAAACAAGTCAGCTATATACGGAATCGTACGCTTTATGCGAACGCATCATTTTTATCCCCCGAGCGTAAAAAAAAAACTCTCGTATAAGCGACTGCTTGGAAAAGACGGCTTTGCCCCCCTCGGCGCGGCGATTCTAATGCGATAAACGCCCGACGGCATCATCGCGGCATTCACGGAGGAACGCGGAACTCGCTTCGAGAGAATATCTCTCTCTCTCTCTCTCTCTCTCTCTCTCTCTCTCGGGCGAGTTATCTCCCCTAATATCCATAAAACTTTAATCGATCACTCGACGGGGTTGCTGCAGCTTGTTCTCCCAAGAATCGGACTCGGCGCGCTGAATCAAAGTTCTCTGTCGAAGCCGATATAAGACACGTGGAAGCGAAGAAGAAACGGTTTTTTTCTTTCCCCCCCGATAATTCTCTCCTTTTCAACGGACTATGTACAGGAGGTATACGGACGTGCTTTGCGCTCACCGCACATCGGGATAAAACTAGACGGAGGCTCGCACGAGTGGAACGAGTCGGGCTGCGCTCAGCCGTGTATCTCTTCGACCTTTCTCCTCTGTATACGCTATATATACGTATGCTTAACGCGCCGTTGTGCAGACTCTCACCGACATCGAGGGCTACGCGTGTGCGCGTGTTTCTGTATATAGGGGCATCGCATCGGTGAGCGAGCGGCTGTATACCATCTCCCGAAGGCCTCGAAGGAAGGGGGGATGGAGGAGCAGGCCACGCCCTTCGCGGGGCCGCGGTAAACTGGGTCGTCGCTCTCCCGTAAACAAAATGCACGTGGCCTGTGAATCTCTGTCCCTCTCTCTATCACTCTATCTCTCTCTCTCTCTCTCTCTCTCTCTCTATCTTTCTGCCTCTGTGTGTGTTTACGCGTGAGATTGCCTTGCTCTCGGGATAAAACGACAGCTATCGCTCGATTCTCTCTCTATTTTTTTTCTTTTTTTTTTTCATTTTAGTTTCGTCGAGTTTTTGGATTCTTTTTTTGTTACCGAACGGAGCGCGAAGGGGACTTGCATAGTTTTTTGTTTTCGTTTTGTTTTATTTGAAATGTTGACGTGGAGAATATTTTGTTCTATTTTTACGCTAGGATGAAAAAATGGTTCATTGGAAACATGCATGGAGAAATATGGTCAACTAAGCGGAAGTTGTACGGTAGATTAAGTTGTACACTTTCCGCTTTAAAGAAGTACTTTGTACTCGAAGCAGGTATTGCACGTTTATCAAGATACACGAGAGATTCTTCATTTATGTATATATACACATGCAGCAAATTGATGCGGAACAAAGTTTCGCTCCGAAAATTTTTCAAAGATCCTGTACAAAGTTTCTAAGGAAGCACGAGTATCGGACTGATTTTACACTTTGCATTGGGAAAAATACACTTTTATGGATACATCGTACTGGAAATTCCTGTACTGCACAAATATATATATTACCCTACAATTCCACTGGCATATGTATGGAGTTTTCCAACAGTTTATCCATAACTTTTTACCGCTCACTATTCGTATGCCGAGGAACAGTGGCTTATACAATACAAATCAAAGCGAACTTTATGAAGCTCTATAAAATTTAGTTTCGTCCCCGGGACTATTTTTGCTCTTTCCCGACTTTCAAAACTGCTTTATAGTTTTGTGCACAAAAAATTGTATACTCACCGGGTGCAAAAGGAATATTTTAAAACTTAAAACGTCTTCCTTTCATACATTTTGTTTTGGCCAAGAGAAAGTGAGAAGTATGTCACACCTATAAAAAAAAGTCTTAATTTTCCAGTGTTACGACGTAACGCAGAGAGAATGAAAGTTCACGAAGCGACACTTTCTTTGCCATATCTAAAAACCAATTACCATTTATATGTTTTACCTTAACAAAGTTCATAATGCGCATCTCAGTTGCGGTAATTTACCTTTGAATAATATTTTACTATTCACCAGCTCTACGTGTTTTGAAAGCCTGAGAACCATATACTGCAGTGCTTCTCTCTCTCTCTTTTTTTTTCGTTCGCGAACACTATAAGCTACTTTCAGTTAAACGAAACAACGTGACTGGAGTTCGGAACGACGATATCAAATATGCATATGTATGTAAAAAGGCGAGTCTTTGACATTTTAATAAGGATCGCGTGAGAGCGTCAATTGCCGTAAATTGAGAGAAGGCTTCTAAGCGATGCTGCTCCTATACATTAAAATACCAGAAGAAAACTAAGCCAACGCGATACATATATGAGATTCAATTTGTCTCGTTAAATAAATCTAAATAATTAGAAGGAAGTTGATAAATATTGTAAAAAATTTATATAGATGTGCTTTTACGATCTGCACAAATAGTATAGATAAAAGCTCGGATACGGTCGGAGTTAGGCTATTTAAAGATGATGTATACACATAGGGTTATACTACTTCGAACTCGGAACGTACAATTGCGTGTTCTATTGTGAACCGATTAAAAAGTTATGCGCGCTCAAGAGAGAATGGACACGCGAATGAATACCATTTTTCTCTATATACGAATCATCGTATGGGGCAAGAATATGATAATCCGAATTCCGCCTGAGTTTTTTCAATTCCGTTCGAGCAACTTCTACTGCGTTTGTACCTCTTACGCGTTTTAGTAGAAACGGACGAGTCGAACGAGCATTACCATTACTCTATACCATCAGTTTTACGAAATTTTATTAATCTTTCTTTCGGTGCACGGATATAATCGGCACTGTAAACAAGTAAGACTATTAAGCGACTAAAAGCCGTCCAGTACACGCCCCGCAGTGAAAATTCCAAGTTTACGTACTAGCTCTCCGGATTCTATCGCAGCCACCCAGCGCTTATAAAACACTCTCGTAACATATATACGCTTCGCATAAAATTCACCGCCGAAGCTCCGCGAAAGGAAAAAGAAAAAGAAAAAAAGAATAGAGAAGAAGCCAATAACACTGCAAACTCGCAACAAAACTACACCTCGTCGATCTCTATATATATATTCCCAGTCCACTTATTCTCTCCCCTACCCCGATTCTCTCGCTGCCTCTCCACTCGTTCGACCTCTTATTTAACATCAACACAAACAATAGACTTCATCCCACCACACCCTTACCTTCCCTACTCCCCCTTACCGCCTTCCCTCAGCCTCACCGAAATCAAAAACATTCCAGCCGACGTTCCTCTATCCCAAGTATCCTCCAGAGCCTCGGCATTTCCAATACAATGCCGAGCGCCACTACTCGAGCACCGCCTCTCTCTCTCTCTCTCCTCTCTCCTCTCTCTCTCGTATACACACGGCGCAGATTATAAAATATATTTTATCCTCCGGCTGCTGCCAGGCTCCTGCACTTTACTCGTTTTCTCCTCACACACACGCTCGTGCAGCGACGCTCTCTCTCTCTCTCTCCCTCTCTGACCTCTCGACCGATCAACCCGTTACTATCTCCTTCAGGTGTCTCTCCCTTAAGGTCCGCGCGCGTGTGTGTGTACGTGAGCGTACGATTGTTTAACTGGGATTTCGGAGCATTGAACGATAGGAACGAGTTTGTATACCGTTAAAAATCGTTGAAGGATTGTTCGTGACATTGATGTATTATTTAAAACGGAGTATATAATATACTCTGCTTATTATATATATATTTGGTGCTGTTGTGGCCGCGGAGATAGCATGGTATTGACATTTGACATACGTACAATCGAACGAAATAAGCGCGTGTGCAGTCCCGTTAATTCTATAGCTTTTAACGGTCGGTACCGACATGTTGCGGCTTATTTGAATCCCAACTACTTCGTTAATAATCTAATTAATTACGGCACCCCCTAACCGTCTATTTCGTATCGTTTTGCCTTTATCCTAAAACGTATATATAGCTACATGCACCTTTCTTACACGGTCAATTGTGCAGGTGGATTATTTTCCCCGCTATTTCGGCTATGAAAAGTGAGACACACGCTGAGCGAGGGAGGGACAGAGATAGAGAGAGAAAAGAGAGGCGCAAATTGAAAACAAAACCGGTGACCTAGTGGCGGCGGTGGCGGCACGCCCGCGACCCCTCGGCTCAACCGTGCGGTTATTGGGTCAACGCGCGCGTGCTACTCCAGCTGTCTCTCTTTCTCTCTCCCTCTGCCTCGACGTATAGGTGTGTACGGATCCTATACGCTTCTTCCCCACTCCTCTGTCGTGAAAATCTACTCTCCTCCGCATCTCGAGCCCAGTGTCAATCGGGTCCCTCCCTCTCTCTCTCTCTCGCTCTCTCCCTTGTCATCTCGAGAGGACTCCCGTGCGCTGAATAGAATTTTCTCTCTCTCTCTCTCTCTCTCTATCACTCTATTCCCTTTTGCTCTCTTTCTCTCTCGCTCAGGCTTTTCTTTTTTTAGGACATTGAACTGGAGGTTTCGACAGGCTCTTTCTCTCTCTCTCTCTCTCTCTCTCTCTCTGAGTATAAACTGCGCGAAATGGCTGGAATTGAATTGTTAATGAAAAGAGAATTCAGACACATCCGGCAATTAGTTTCTGCTTTTTTTTTAGGGAGATGATGGATACGATCATGCAATATTAACGTTTCGCCTGATAGGATAGCAGTCTCGTTTAACTCAATTATTTTCTATTTGTGGACGGCGTTATTTGGACGAGTAGATTGTTGAAATTTGAGAAGCTCGGCGGGTATTTAATATGCGTTTAATTCTAGTGAGTTTATTCTGTGGAATAGTTGAAATAAAGTGGATTAAGCGTTTGATGGAGGTAACGTTTTGGGAAAATATTATACTTCTCACACGTTTTTACAGTGAAAAAGTATGAATTTTATGACTGAAATAATAAAGGAGTTCCCCAGTGAACTCGGAATCAAATGAAATCTGTCGACAAGAAGTTCAAAACCTATATCATCATTTAGAGCGTAAAAAAAATATTAAATGAAAGAGAAATTTTATTCCCTGACATAACGGAAAAATTGAAAAAAAATCATTGCTAATCGGGTATTTCTATACTCGACTTCTCCTACTTACATGTAATAAGCATAGGATGCGGTCATGAAACTCAAGTTAACAGCCGTGTCCCACCAGCCAGTTTGTAAGTGCATACAGGAAACTGCGGTTGTCAACTTGAAAACGTTTTCTATCATAAAACCAAAACTATGCCTGTTTCTCCTCTGATAATTTATATATATCGTTTGTTTAATTATACTTATTTGTTTAATAAAAAACGGGCAGCAGTCGGGTCGATTTTTTCCGAGCTTTTATCATAAAATATAAACTGAGACCGGTCCTTATCCAAAAATATGTACTCTTAATTTTTAATATCTTATAACAATATCTGACAGTTGTAAAAAATGACCAACCTTATCCATTTAATTATACACGTACGGTTTAAAAAAGCGAGTAGCAGCCGGATGAATTTTTTTTAGAGCTTTTATTTTTTTCTTCCCGGCTGCTACTCGTTTTTTATTAAAAAAAAATGATTTTAACAAACAAGGCTGTTCATGTTTTGTAACAGTGACATATTGCTTGTAAGATGTGAAGAATAAGTGCCTTTTTTACCGTAGAAGTATCAGAGAAAATTCTGATAAAATCGACCCTTCCACTTGGAAAATATTAATTGGATACTTTTGAAAAAAAAATTATGAATTGACTTTAGCTGAAGCATTTACAATTAGAATATGCAAAAAAAAAGGTCACTTTTTCCTCGGGAAAGGGGTCTCGGACTTTACGTGTTAAACAAGCTTAGTTTTGGTTTTATGATAGAAAATGTTTTCAAGTTGATATCAATTATTTTCTGTACGCGCTAACAAACTGGCTGTTGGGACGCGACTAACTTCAGTCTCATGAAGCAATCATCTCGGATTTTTTTAAAACATTCCCCGTCAAATAAAGGGATTAATTATTTTTTTAGGTTTTTTTATTTGAATTTAATTTCTTTTTTAATTAAACGCCTTTGTATATTCTAAACAATAGTGCAAGTTTTGTATTTATTAAGGGGGCGTCAAAATCCTACAATTACCACTAAACTGTTTTACCGAGTGGATTATGAATAATTTTTGCAATTGTGATAGGGCAAGTATTGGGGTTCTCTTTTTTTAGATTCTATGCTTCAACATACTTTTAGTCAGTTTACGTATGATGACAAATTTTGCATTTTATCATAAACTCGATTTAATCTACCGCAATGCCGTATGTTGTATAACTAAGAAATAATAAATACTAAAAATTGTTCAAGGCATTCCCATCAGATACTGGCTAAATTCGCTATGTCCCGGCACCTAGTCGCTATAAATCAACTCTGCCTTGATCAAACGCTACTATGACAGTCGATTATCGAAGTTTCATCACTTTTGAAGACTTTTCACCCTACACAGCGTGGATAAAGCTTGCTTCGAAATTCCCCCAGACAGAATCAATTGTTATTAATTGACAGCAAAAAGTTCGATTATCCGCCTCGTAACAATTTCGGCGCGAGGTTTATATTGAGCGCAAATTCACTTTTAAACGTAATGGAGATTTAACACACTCGTCCCACCTCCCGTTTGACCTTAATTATAAAAGCAAGAAAGGATCAATTCGGTATAAATCTAATTTTGATGATACAGTCATGGGCTTTCATTATTGCTGTATGAAAAGGCGATTTGTTCTGTTAGGGGATCATAAGGTGAGTGAGTTTGAAGATTGCAAATTTGTTTATTTTAGATTGACGTTCCTTTATAGTATATATATATAAGAGGTAGACAAAACTTTTTATTCTTTCCTTTCATAAATCATAAAAGGTAAACGAAATTAAAATAATACAAAGAAAATCTGCGTAATTAGGCAAAAAATATTTACATAAATAATTATTTATCATAGTTATAATTGTAATTAATATACGTTTCGTGATTTCCTTTTTTTAGGAATTTACTTAGTTTTTCACTAGTAGCTAAAAATTTGCATTCTTTATCGCGGTCTCTGTCATGCAAAATAGAATAATTAACTAAAGCGCACTACATTATGCAGCGTATCTTTTCTGAAACAAAGGGTTCTATTGTAAAAAATAGTAAAATCTCTAGTCTAATTTTAATAGAACTTTTATAAAATTGCGATAGAGTTAATCTTTTCATTAAACAGATTCGAAAAAGAGTGCGCCGTGCACCAGTCCATGGTATTTTACTATTCCCATGTATTTTGGCCTGCTAGAAACCGAGTATGACCTTAGATTTAGTTCAAGCCGTCGCGTTTTTGAGATATCTTATATTACTCGAATTTCGAGATATCTCCAATGAAAAGTTTAAAAATTATCAAACGTATCTCATTCGTACGTGGATAAAATTGAAATTGACTTTGAAGGAGGTAGCGAGTACTATGCAATAAAACTATAATAAAAACAATATAACGACGAATAAAGGGGAAAACTTTTTAACCCCTTTTAGCGGACCATTGTTCCAGTTAATTTTCTCACTGACAATTAAACTGACATAGTTATCTTTAAAATGTATGGCATTCGAGATAAAATTCTAAGCAGCTAAATATTGCAGAATCTCTTTGTAGCACGTTGCTATTTTAATATTTAAATTACTACTAACAGAAGCGGATGAGAGATTATTAGTTATACACTCACTGGCGGATACCGAGCATAGATAGCGTAAGATAACCGACTTACGAGCATTATTAGTCTAAACTAATCTCTCATTAGCTGTAATCATGTTGAAGTAAAAAAACTTAATATTATCAGAATTGAATTATACCAATTTGTCAAATGCTATTCAAAGAAGGAGAAAAATTAATTTATAAGAGTTACTATTTCCGACGTGAACATAGTAACTGAATAACATAATATTATAGTGCAAATGTAATATAGGATCGAATCGAGGAACACCTGATCGAAAGTGAAACACGAGCTTTATCGTCACAGTCAGAAGCTATTGGGCTTGTCGTAATTTAACGTGGATCGAATATATTTCATTATCTAATCGTGAAATTAAAAAGGAAAAATCAGACCAAACATCATAAACATTTCCATTCATTTCCAGCGCGAAACGTATTCTTTCTCCCAAAAATCCACGCAACTACTTCTATAAAATACTCGAACCCCCTAGTGCACAACTACGGCACGCCCTCGAGTCATGCCAAATTTTCCCTTCTCTCTCTGTCTCTCGCTCTCTGGCCCCTTTCAAAACAAAACGAAACTAACAGAAGCGACTGATCGGCGAGAGAAAGCGAACGGGCTAATCGACTCACGAGTCGCGAAAATCCGGCATCACACCGACGATGCAGATGGAGAGAGAGAGAAGAGACTCGATCGAAATCGCCACGCCCTCGTGATCACTCTCTCTCTCTCTCTTTCGTTCTCTCGTTCTCTCTGTTGTTTTTTGTCTGTTCTTCCCTCGTGTTGCCGCGATATAGAACGAAAGCGAGAGCAGCAGCAGCAGCAGCGTTGTCTATCTGGATTTTATCGGATTAAGCTAGCTGCAAGTGTACATACCGTTCGCGAGTTCACCGTGAATGTAATGTGCAATCTTAGTGCATCGCGCGATGCGAATTCGTAAGAGTACAGGGTTTGTTTTAACACTGTGAAATGGTATTGGGGTTTTCGTGAGAATCGAGGACCGAGGGATTATGCGTTTATAATAATAAGTGCGATGGAATTTTGTATCGGATGTAGACGTATGCAACATATATTTCAATTACTATACGAGACAGGACGTTACGCGCACAAACAGCAATCCAATATAATAAACACGACTGACAAATACAAGAATGGGTATATATGATCGATCGAGTATATAGACAATAAAAATCCAATCCAAAAGGGAAGAAAAACAATCCGGCAGCCCATCAACCAAGCAAACAAACCCAAGAACACCGCAAGATGGAAAAATGCAAGCGGAAAGGCCACCCCCATGAAATTCTATCGTTCCCGTAAAAGGCAACTCTCTCTCCCTCCCTCTCTCTCGCTCCTTTAGCATTTTCTCGATGAGACACATAAGAAGAAGTCCATTCTTCTAGGCCCCGCCGCCGCAGCAGTAGCTGCAGCAGCTACGGGAGATAAAGCGAGAGCCGAAGCGAGAGCAGACACTTTGTCGATACGACTCTCCGTCATCCGGCATCCACACACACACACACACACACGCGCGCGCGCGCTAGCGCCCTCTGAAAATTCCCTTGCCCCGAAATTCCACCCGCAAAGTTGAAAAAGGGGTTACCCAAGATATCCGTTGCAGAGAGAGATCGAGAGAGAGAGAGAGGGAGAGAGGAGGGGAGACAGCAGCAGCAGAAAATGCAAAGTCGAAAAGCAGGGCGGGGTGACAAGGATCCGCCACCGCCGTCGCCACCGCCAACGTCGCCGCCGCCGCCGCCGTCGCCGCCACCGAACCGCGCCCATGCGCTCGGCAAGGACGGAGCGTGTGCGATGGTCAATAGTTCAACTTCGCAATATCGCTCCCTCTCACTCTCTCTCTCTCTCTCTCGTCCTGCGCGACGACTGCACATGCTTCTTCTATGCGAGAAAGAGAGAGAGAGAGAGGGAGAGAGAGATACGATATAGACAGGTACGCGTGGATACGTATACGTATATACTTATGCGTCAGGTGGCGAATGGAAGAAGCTTTAAACCATATACAGAGGCGAAGGATCGTCCCCTTCTCGGTGGGGAGATGTTTGCAATGTCAGTGTTGTTGTCGCGGTGCCCATCGCTCGCCCCGAGCCATGCACTCGGCGGCCAGATATATATATGTATATCAAATAACGAAGAATGTAATGAGGTATATAGGATGAGGTTTGGGTAATACGCTAATGCAGAGCGGCCAAAGGACAGCCTTCTTCTAGAAAGATTCTTTTCTGCTATATGTGTCAGCTCCCTCTCTTTCTCTCTCACAGTCTGTGCACTCGTATAATACAGAAAGACGAGAAGAGGAGAAGACGTTTCGCATCCCACGTCTATATAACCTTCCCTCTGGCGCAGAGAAGCAGACAGGAAGATGCGGGCGCGCGCAAAACATTGATACACATGCAGTAGATGAGAGAGAGAGAGAGGAGAAAGAAAAGGAAACCCACCAGCAGCAGCAGCAGCAGCGTAGCGTGCATCGTTTGTTTCCGGAGGCGCTGGACTGAGTCGTACACACACACAATTGCTCTCTCTCTCTCTCTCACTCTCTCCGTTATGTCACTAGCTCCGCATCCTTCTTTATCCTTCGGCAACGGTTCACAAGCACAAAACGCGGCACTTCTCGTCTCGTCTCTCTCTCTTTCCTCGAAATCACGAGTCAAGTAGCAACTTCTGTTGTCTCTCTCTCTCTCTCTCTCTCTCTCTACTGATGTGTACGAAAGCAACGTGTGCGACAGGGGTGTAGGAGGGGGAGGTGGGGGTTTCGTCTGCTGCGCTGCGCGAGATATATTTATATATTTATATATATATATGTGTGTGTATAGAATATCCCGTACTAAGCCATGCCTGCAGCTCCGGAGGTCGTACTAGCGGCCGAGGTTGATCGCCGGCTCCTTATCAGCAACGGCAACTGCCAGCCACAGCGGCAGCGAATCCGCAGCAGGTTTTGTTGGTTAGGTGATGCAGTGCAGGGTCGCGAGTCGCGTAGCGGCAGCGTTGGCTGGAGTTCCGGCGCGAGTCGTCTTCGTCTTCGTCGCCGGCGGTCTTGCCACGACGAGCATTTGGCCTCAGCATCGTGCCAATCTCATCGCCTCCTCGTCATCTCCACCTCTCGCGACGCACTCCCTCGCGCTCTCGCCTGCTCTTCCTATATATATATATATCTTGTATTTATCGCACGACACGCACACACAGACACACACGCGCGCGAATTTCGGGCTGTTAAGAAGAAACGGATGAACGATTCCTTCTCTCTCGTTGCGTCGCGTATGCGATACAATGTTTAAAGAGGAGAGAGTGAGAGAGAGAGAGAGAAAAAGCGTCGTCCCGAAAGCGCGACGGCGGCCAGGCCTATAACCGTGCCTGAGTGGTGCACAGTCCTCGCAGCGCCAGCCAGCACGCCCCAACTGACGACAGAGGTCGTGTGAGCGAGCGGAGAGAACCACCCCACCCCCCACGCCTTCCTAACAAACCCACCCCTCCTACGCCACCTTATCGTGCATCATCCCCCCACTGGAGAGAGAGAGAGAGAGAGAGAGCGCGCGCGCGCAGGCTTTTGTTATATACCGCTGGTCTAGGATGGAGGGGATTGGAACTGGTTGAAAGAGCGGTGCTGCTGCTGGCGCTGCTACTGCCGTTAGTGCTACTGCTGTCTGCTGTACGAGGGCTTCAGGGATGGATGCAGGGGACGTCGGAGCCCTCGGATATATCGCGCACCCTTCTATAATTTTGCCGGGATGGGCTGCGCGTAATTGGGGCTAGGGCTTTTGTGGAATATTGCTGGATCCTAGCTTACGTATGACTAAGCCCTTATCTGTAATATCTATAATTGACAAGAGCCAATTCCTGCCGAACGCTAAAGCGGTCTGAAATGAATCTATTAAATAATTGGAAAACGCCTCGATTTGTTATGCTCTATCGGTTATTCGTCATTTTTATCGTTAATTAGCAAAGAACGCGAGCTGTACGATCGAACGCAATCCATCTTGCAAAATGAAGAAAAAAAAAAGCTAATCCATTAATTAATGTATTATGTACTTTTTTTATATTTATTTTTCGAATGCACCGGCCGTCATTCCGATGAATATGTCCAATTCTTCGAATTCCCTTTGAGGATAAGATCGCTCGCCTATTTTACGAACCCAGTCGCGACTCGGCTTTATTCTACAGCTGAATGAGTTTTCAGTGAATTCGATTTGAACGGATTATGAATTAAGCCCCAGCCGAAATTATTTATTTGATTTTTAAGGAAAGATTTGCATTCTATTCTCTGATGACTTTCTGGTGCGATAATGAATTATGTATCGCTTGTAGGTATATACGATGCGGGAATACTTTGATGTTGTAGCGAAGGTGTTTGCATTGCACATTAGTCCATTAGCATTCCACTTAGGTCCCCTTTATTTTTAAGATGCTTGGGGTAAGGCGCTTTCGGAAGCATAAGTAAAGATTTTCAGTCTCGGTAGTAAAGGTATATCCCAGTAGTAACGAATAATTTCAAAAGCCTTTTAACGCCAAATTATATATCTCCTGCAAATTCAAAGAATTTCACGAAACTTTTTCGAATCAATTCATTTTCCACGTCGATGTGCGCGAACATTCGAATTGAAACCGTGCGGCCCAGATCCTTTGAAATTTATTCCAAATAAAATTCCAATTTCAAAGTAGGAGAATGTATAGCTTAGCCAAGAACGCACAAAACCTATATAGGTATATACGCGGGAACGAAAAAAAAAAAGCGAGAAAAAGAATCGTGCCGTAAACGAGGCGATAAATTAAATACTCGTAAAAAATATATGAATTTTAAAAGAAATTCGCAGGGAAATTCAGGCGCGCGATGGAAGAGCCGAAAAGCCCTGGCTGATTCGAATGGGATGTTTCTACTGGAGCGCAAACACACCGAATGCATGCGAACTATATCAGAGCACCACCGCGGGATTGCAACTGCATTTCTCTCGATTTCTTTTTAAGATGCTAAGTAGGTCATAATATTCTTCGAAAAATTCGCGACCGAGAGCGCCTAACTAACAAAGAGCGTATGACCTGCACACGGTTTACTTTTTTTCTTTTTTTCTCTCTCTCTCTCTCTCTCTCTTATTACTCCCACCATCGCGAGAAATGAATGTATAAGTTTCACATTAATATAGAATAAAGCGTTACTTTTCAACTCCGCTTCTTTTTTTTTTTTTTTTGTTTGCCACGGAGCGATAACATCGTTAATGATGCTCGTTTTGACGCATATACATATATGTATGGCAGCGCGTGGCTATGGAAAAATTCCATTTCTCTATACTGTGCTTTTTTAAATCAGATTTTATACAGATTTCGGTTAGCATTAGATTTTTCCGTTTCAATGGCATGTAATTTTCTACGAATTGATTGCTATTCAAGTTTCACTGGCGAACCAAACGGATAAATATACCTACATACACGGCGAGGAAATATTTCAATTAAGCAGCAAATACACTTCGATTAATCGGATCGTTTTTCGAGTTGAGAACGAGGGACAAGCCAAACGGGGGTTAAAAGTGAGTAATTCGTAAGCTGCGCGAGCAGCACGTATTTATCCAAAGAGGCACTGTTTCTTCTTCTTCTCCATTCGATTATCTTAGAATAAAATGGAATAAAGGGCTGCCAGTTCGTTGAATATATCGATCCGATTGCGCGCGTGCAAGGGGATTATTACGAGGCGTCAAGAGAGACGAGAAAAATAATTAGACTGTAAAGTTTACATCCGTAATCGTTCGCGGCGAATCTCCTCGGGGGGCCAAATTACACTTTAAGAGATTTTAACGTTGCAATGGGGTGGGGGAGAGAGTGCATGAAGTACGAGAGGAAGTTTTGATCAATGTACTTTTCAAAAGGCTTTTAATGAAAGTCCAAAGTTTTCATTTTGTATTATAATGTGCCAGCACAGCGCGCTGCACTTGAGACAGAAAGACCGTGGTGAGAAGATAGATAGGGTTCAAGACAGATGTTCAATGCGCCTAAACATTCGAATTAAATGATAAATCGTCCTTGATTAAGAATTGCATATCCGTGTGTTGCGTGATATCGACTTGAATTTTGTGAATATTGGTCAATTCGTTGAACGAACACATGATACGAACACGAAGCGCCATGCACTCGATGAAAATGTTTATTTAACATCAAAAGATCATATAAATTGAAAGCCACTTTTGAATACCTTTCATAAAGCAACAAATTAGTCTTTGATTCGTGGTCTAAGCAACAGCTCAGCTGGCTCGATTAAACGTGCAAGCGCTGATTTAAGCTTTAATCATTAATTTTTTATTAATCAGGCATCGTTAATGATTTGGTTCCAAGTCAACAAATTCGTCGTTGCCTTAAGATCAATATGAAGTCAATAAGGATTTTCCAAACTCGTGTAATGAATTGGATATATACATATATATGGCCTATGTGTAGTAAATTGGATATGTATAGATATTACAGTCGCGTCCGACGAGAATAAATAAAACTTTGTAACCGCCTCGTACATGCTCACCGATCCAAAATAAATAAAGCCATTCCACGTCAGCGAGTCCTGTTTAATCAAAGTCCCTTGGTGCCGCGCTGTATGTACTCCTCCCGCTTATCTCTTAGCGCCACACTCATCCCCGGACTCTCATCCCCTCCCCTACCCCCGAAAAGTGCAAGTCAGACTTTTTCCAAAACTTTTACCCTGAGGTGTGCACTGCACACCATTCCATATCTTTCTTTACTATACGTATATAGTACAAAAAGCATATCGCCACAAACAAAATCATCGGGGGTCAAATGATATAGCCGAAAAAGAAAGAAAAAGCATTCGAACCCCCGCGATTGCCTCCACTCGCTAAAGCTGTGAGAATGAAAATAAATATACGCCAGGCGGCAGGGCGAACGTAATTATCGAGTCCGATCCTGAACGAATAGCGCACGGGACTGTGATGTGGGGGGTGGCGGGGAGGGGGGTGGGATTGTAGGAGAAAGAGAAAGAGCAGTTCCAAGCACAGCGCATGCGAGGGAGAAAGAGAGATAGAAGGGGTACACAAGGGTGGAGGGAAGTTGAAAAAGCAGCAGTAGCAGCTGCAGGGGTAAGTGGAGGGTGGGGAGGAGCGCCAGTGAGAATATACAGCGTCAAGGGAGGCTGCGAGAACCGACACACACTCACACTGAGAGATACAGAGAGAGAGAGAGAGAGAGGAGAAAAGTGAGCGAAAAGCGAACGCAATAGAACAGTAGGAACCGATCGAGATACAGATATATATGCAGTGATGTCGAAAGCCTGATAATCAGAATTTTGTCCAGAAATTTTTTTCATGGGCATAATACACAAATAGGTATATCTAAGTTAGTTAACTAGTTTACGTTTGTACGCTGTTTACGTGTTCCGATCGTTGAATCGTTCCGTCGTTTCGTTTGCAAGCTCCCGTCCGCTGTGGTCTACGTTTTCGAATACATCAACCAAAGTTATCGAATATTTTAAATTTAGGAATTTAATTTATTCTTTCCAAGCAAAAATACAGCATAGTCGAGAGTTTGAATGAAAACTTCATCGATTAAAATCTTTTCTTTACTATGCAATGCAACTCTCAGTAAGTTGGTGAGTTTTCACTTTTATTTTATAATCTAATAACAAATTTCATATTCTAAATATTAACTTTCTTCCAGTAAGAGCTATTTAATATTACGTGTGTATGTATACCAAAGCTTCATTTTTACACTTTTTATTGTAAAAATGTATTATTTTGGCATCCTGATTCAAGGATTAAATAAAGTCAAATTACTGCTTGCTGACGACATCTAACGTAATATATAGGTATTGTAAAAAAATTAAACTAATATTCTGATTTCTAAATACCAATACCAATTATGCGCTACTATCAACTTTTTTTAATTAAATGAAACCTCAGATTTATTATTTCATAGTCAGCTTTTTTATTTGATGCATTCCTGTATCAGGTGACCGTATCATGCATGATCTTTTGAATCTGAAAAATTTGACTGGGTAATTTCTTCCTTCCCAAAACTATTAATGGGCGGTGATGACAGAATTCAAGTAGAATGCAGGTCTTCCTCAAAACATCAATCGTGAATCTAATATCCAATGCGGATCTCAAGAATCGAAATAATTAATTTTCTCATGTACAACTGTCGGATACGATTTTATATTCACGCTAAGATAATGCCACATTAGAATGACAATTAATACTTATGTTTACTGAAAATTAATGTCGAGCATGATGGAGCTCTTCGAAATAATAAAAATAAAACTTTCGAAAATTCTAATGCTTCATGATTCGCTCATGGTATATATGTACCCTTAAAAACCTGTTGAATTTCTCTTTCAGATGGATAACCGCGTAAATCAGGCTTACCGAATACATCTACATCAAGTGACTAGCATTAATTTGCATCTACTTTTCATTGGTCTACGTTAATTATTATTCCCCTTGATATTCGTGATATCCGTTTATCGCAATATAGATGTATAACACCAAATATTACAAAATGAAAATTGTTGAATTTTCGCTATTAATACTCTTATATGGAAACTAATTTTTAATAAAACTCTAAGGCCAGTAATGTTAGCTAATGATGCATATTATTATTCAACGCGTAAAATTAATTTGCATGGTCAATATATTGCACAAACTAACTCCAATATATGGGTCATTTATGGGTAATACTAATGCCCATATATGTTCCATATGTGGGGAATATATATCCACAGAGTCGGAGCAATACTTATACACCAAGTATGGTAAATGCTCCAATTGCTAATACTCACTTTGATTTTTTCATTTACTTTACGTATTATTATTATTTTAATAATAAATTAAGTTGATATTAAGAATAATGTTCAATGTTAAAATAAAAAACTTCCGTATTAAGTTGAAAAATTCATAAAATCTGATAAAAACAGCGAATTGGGGTAGCTTAGCGATGTATTTTGGATACTCCCTATTTTTTCTTGCGAGAAATAGAGTTGTAATTCGATTTACTTTAAATTTACACTCATTTTCACGTAATGTTTAGTTTGTGCACGTTGCAGTGCATTGACATGCTTGAAAGAAAAAAATAATGTAAGCAAAAGTTATAATAAACTGGTATAATGAGTAGAAATGGGTGCATGTCAAAATCATAGATCTTCATGGAAAGTTGAAATAGGTACACACTGTCTGCATGTTTTTAAACTGCCCGTTATTTGAGGTGAAAGCTTTAAAGAGAATTTTAAAAAGTTATTTAATATAATTTAAGGCTTATTTAACTTATTGGAAAACAATGGCCTATATATGTGGATCCGCTATTTTACGCCTATTTCAAAACATGTGGTTCCATATACCTCATGTAGCTCATATATTCCAATATTTAAATTATTTAGAATTTTTTAAATACAGAAAATAAGTAACGCAAACCATATACAAAAATCATTTACAAAAAAACATGTAAAAAAAACCATATAAAGAAGCGATCTGATTTTACAACAATTATTTTTGTCAACAACAACACTTTTAAAGCTTGAGTTTTACAGCGATTATACTCAACCCATGCCTATTTTTTATACTTTTTTGCACATATAGTGTTTGTGTAACGAGATAATTCCGATGCGAGCCTATATAGGTGTACACGCACCTTCGTATATTGGTCTGGAAAAGCTACTGCGTGACGCCGCATAAACCCGCGATGTATATACCTGCATTTGGCCCGAGTCGGCTATACTGCAGCAGCGCAGAGAAAGTAATCGAGGCCGCTGGAGGTGCACAAGGAATTCCCCGGTTGCAGCGCGCAATATATGTGTTTCGCGCTGCACGAAAACATTAGTCTACGACTTTTATGCACCGAGATAATTTTTTTTTAATAGTAATCACTACCAAACCATAACACTAAGTTTTAACAAAAACTTGAATAATATTATACGACATATCAGAAGCGCTCATCTCTATAGTTACTGCGAAAAATATGTTTTAACAATTATCATAAAATGGACCCACAAACACAAACTCGGTCGTAGTAGGTACGTATACTGTTTCGCATATATGAGAAAAAGTCCATTTTACTTTCTTGTATCGAAAATTGATACTATAGCCTAGAAGACTAAGGTATTTACAGTTTTGAGAAAGGTGGTTGTGATAAGAAAAATAAAAGTATAGACAAGAATATAAATATAAAGTGACTTTTTATTTAATAGATTGATACAAAAGAGACATTCGAAATACGAAGCATTATATCTATAACAAAAAATGTACAATTAATAATTGATGTAGAAAAATAACAGCTTACAATTTTTTTTAATATATTTCCAAGTCTTCGTCTTCTAAGTAATTTGTTATTAACTCGCATACAGAATGCTGTGGGTCGTTTAATTTCATAACTTCTGGACTCTTTTTGTCTGCCTTTGTCTCCATACCTGCTTTTCAAATTTTACTAACATCAAAAAATAAAATGAATGGGATTACTTTATTAACAACTGACACCAAATCCTCGTTCCTCGCAAATTCAGACATCTTATTCTTATATCTAATAATGACAAGTCATTGTAAAGCATTTTTTGAAATTCATTCTTACAAATTTCGTAATACTCTTCGAGTTGTCGAGTATCCTGATCAATCTGAATAAAATTTAGACACTCCAGTTTCGCTGTATGTGCGTCTAATAATTTTATCTGTTTATCCGCTTCCGACTAGAAACCATCCTGAATCACCACATTTCTATCCTCTACTATCGTCACAATCGCACTTTTTCCATCGTTATTTTTACACGAGATATCTGTATACCCCTGGCCAAAAGAATATTGCATGGGTCAGGACATTGAACGCAGTATAAAGGTGTTCTGCCACGTGAGTCTTTAATGTTGATATGAAAACCTTTATCAAGAAGAAAACTGATGTCTTCTCCACGCGAATTACGTGCTGCATAATGCAATGCACTCTGACCTATTTGAAAACAGATTAATGATTTTAAGATCACTTTGCGTAATAGCAGATAGCAACGGCGTTTCACAAGATAAAACAGTATTGGTGTTCGCTTCGTCACCGCCATCAGCTACATGCAGCTTGATGTAAAAGAGTAAAACCGCCAGCATCGCGCTGGTTGATGTTTGCGGTGCGTTGGATGACCGTTGCGATAACTGATGAATCGGTGAGCCACGAAATAAAATGTAAGGGTGAATAGCCAGCTGCGTTCCGATAATCTAAGCTGGCGCCATAGTTTAGCAGCAGTTCGAATAGTGGCCCGTCCTCTGCTTCTGCTGCCACACTTAATGCGCTGTTATCACAATCCTCTCGTTTCACCTCAGCATAATTATGTAAAAGAACCTCTGCGATTTTTATTTGATTCAAATGTACAGCATAATCTAATGCTGTTTTATTTTCGTGATTCCGTCTGTTAACGTCGATTCCAGTATCCAGCAACAGAAAAATCGAGTCCAAGCAGGAATCGTTTACACTGCCCGTGTATATGGCAAGGTGCAACAGGTTATTTCCAGATGCGTCAACAAAATTCACGACGAATTCTTCGGAGAGGGTTGACATTTCAACTCAAATCTTTTCTGTGCTGCCGTCACAACCAATCTAGATGAACCCTTTCACCAAACGTCCGCTTTTATGATGTACTGCAGTAGGATCGTCAACTGTACGGCGAACTGCTGAAATGAATGAAAAGTGTTATTTAAATAGAATCAAAATGTAAAATTATACATATATATATATCATTGAAAAGCTTAAAAGCTTATTACGTTTAAATGTTTTAATTAAATGTACACTTCATTGCTTACCACTTTGGAATCGTTTGATTCAGATTAATAAAATATCGAGCAATGTAAAAGTTCCGTTCTTGGGTTCAGTAGTGTGCTGTCGAATCTTGTTAGGCGCAAATAGTGCGGTTCTCGATATAAGGAAAATGCAACAAGAAATATTTACTCGGACTGGCTGTCTTTTGAACAAGATGTGTAGCTGAGAGTGGCTTGTGAAAATTTGAACATTGAGTACCTGAAGAGGAGCCGAAGGGGCTCGAAACGTTGGACCGAAGATTCAGGTAGTGGGGGCAGTCAGATTATCCTTTACTAATAAAGTTTTTTTCAGGTAGTAATTTCAGGTAAGTAGTAATACAACGAAGGCAATGTGACTGCCATTACTATTATTATATCAATTTATAAGACTGTAAGACCAATAAAAAGCCGATGCTAATTCATTGGCACTTAGCTTCCATTAACTTAATGTTTTGTTCCAATTTACATTTATTATATGCTTTATAAATAAAGTAAGCAATTGACTATAATATAACATTCATAATTTTTTAAACGTATATTAATTTATAAAGGTTAAACTCAATATGTGTTCGATGATGATAGATAAATTCTATTCATTATTTTTAACAAAGCATTCGATGAACGATAGATTCAATTCACATTACGAATATCAATTTGTTAGATATTCAAGAATCGTTGCTCTTGATGTCCCTCCATGACGTACGCCTCGAGCTCTGCGTCGAGTTCTTCGGCTGCGGCTACATTATATATAGATGCATATAATTATGGATGATCATATATATATCTATATCGAAATGCATGCAATCATATATAGTTATATAGATAAGATGATTTTTTCTAATTTTTACTACTTAAATTTTATTCTAATATTAATATTTTAATCAGCTCTAAAGAATAAAATTTTTTTTTATGTTTATCTGCATTAACTGATTTTCTACGCATTCGCCGGCGTCCTCCTTTGATCGTATTCGATGTCTAGGTGTATAAGGTCGCCGCTTTCGAGGTCTAAGTAGTGCGCTCCGTAGGTTTTTGTGACTAAGTTTGAAAAAAATTGGTTGAAAATTGGGTCTGTCTGTACTCTTCTGTTTCTACTTCCACGTATTAAGTATAGGGAATAAATCTTTTCGGCCTTTATTTAAACGTTTCCCGACAAGTAAGGGAGCTCAATTTTGTTTTTAAATCCAACGACTTTTTATACTTAAAATGACTCTAATTCCGAGTAGTTTAAATTGATGATGAAAATGAGCATAAAAATTGTCAACATTCTTGAATCTATTGTATACAAACATGAAGTATTATTCAAACAACTTCTAAGTACTATTTTTATGTTTTTTTTTGACAAATGTCTGTTATGAATTTTCGAAAATTGAAAAATTTCATGTTTAATATTATTCAGTAGTTACTAAAGTAGATTTTCACTAAGTTTGAAATGATAATTTTCAACAGAAAATATTTTGGAGGTTATTTAGTAAATAATACATCGACCTGGGTGGCATTCTTTCTTATTTCTCAATTTATCGTTAACATTCTAGGTACCTTCAAAGTAATTTTATCATATAAAAAAATTTCGATCCAATCTTAGCGTCAATTATTTTCTAATACTTTATTGAATACGACGATAATGCATTTTTCCATAAGAGCCTATGTTAAAAAGTGAAAAATATAATTTTTTATTTCTCTGCTCCAAAGTATAAACCATCAAGAAATAAATCAAATGGTGAATCGATACCAAGGAAGATGGGATATCAACATCATGGCAGATTTCTTTTGGACAATTAAGAGAGAAACGAATAGAGTATCAGAATGGAGAGTATCGAGAAAGAGAACCCGGTGCGTATGTCATTCTAAGAAAAAAGAATTCGTTACAAGAGAAATAAACAGTGTAAGAGATTTTTCAAGATTTTTTCCTATTTACAATTTCTAGCAGAATAAGCATTGATTGTCTTTTGAACTTTCGCTTTTGCACTAACAAAAAGTCGATCAACTTAAATTTATTCCTCGTCCTCCTTCACTCTAAATTTACTCATTCGAATATATATATATCGCAGAAGATTAAGGAAAACCCATATGCCTCACACTCTTTTATCACAGAAATTATAAATCAGAAAAGTTAATCAACCAATCCGCAAGCGTCATTGGAATCGATTTTGGTGCCCCCCTTTTGTATACCTACCTAAAAAGTGCCACTAGCTGTTAACTGCGATTTCTTGCACGCTCGGCCGCCTGATCAAAGAAACTAATCAGTGCTACTCTCCTAATGCTTTCATCGGGGCCTCCGCATGAAAAAGATGACTCTCAGGATGTCTCCCGTATCCCTTTGTCGCGAGGATCTCTGT
>UELU01146968.1:4308-18957 GCA_900490025.1 Megastigmus dorsalis | reverse complement strand
AATTGCAAATGATAAAAGAAAAAATTCGGGTACTTTTTTTTCGGCTATGCCATCAATCCAATAGTTAGTTTGATGCTATATCTAGCCTAGAATACACTCAGGATTTAATGAATTTAATTACAAACTCAATTTATAATCATATAGGCCATAGCTTTCCTATAAGGTAAATTATCCAATTTTTACCTAATTAAGAGCTACGATTCATGTGAAAGGACTATAAAACTTATTCTTAGCTGGCAAGAAAGGATTCAACAAATATAATAATTATCTTAATTTCATTTCTATTCATTATACCAGTTTATTAGAACTTCTGCACGGGGAAAAGTCGTGAGCATAATTTGCTCAGACCTTAGGCAAGTTTTCTCTAAATCTTGAGCACAGGGGGTTGAGCAAAATTTACTCCATGGCTTAAGCAATATTTGCCCAGCACCTTAAATACATTTTGCTTGACCGGTTGAGCAAGCCTAGTTATATCATTTTTGCTTAGTGTGCCAAGTAAAAATTACTTACTAGATAAAGCAAAGCTAGTTACAATATTTTGTTAGTTATAATAAATAAATGCAGTGTCTCGCGTGATATAAAAATCTTTTTTGTCGAAAAATTTATTCGAGGATTTTATATGTCTCCGATAGAGAATCAGATAGTGTTAATCGATTTGACATACCAAAATTATTGTTAATGCAAAATTAATAATCAAATTCACTTTCTCATGTGATATGAAGACATTTTTAATCGAAAAAATTACTCGGGGGTTTTTAATGTCTCTAATTGAGAATTTGAAAATAGTTAATCAATTTGACAATGCTAAAATATGTTATTGCAAAATTAATAAACGAATTCAGTTTCTCATGAAATATGAAGACATTTTTAGCCGACATTACTTCAAAAATAGACCATCCAATATGCCTGCTCGTCAGCAGTTCGCCAACGACGTTGACCAAAACTTACTGCAGTGTTTGACCAACTATTATTTCTCAACGGTTGCTCGTGTAACGTCTGTCGTACGTTCGCATATATTTTTAAAAAATCAGTCCTGACAACCCATAAGTCCCGAACACCAAAAGCGCCACAGCCAATTTCGGAATGAAGAAAATGTATCGATCTGTGGATAACCAAAATCCTTTCGACATAACTCGAATACCGACCGCACTCGATTTTTTCCTTTCTGAATATTATTTAATCCGCCCAGTGTTGAGCCATATAAAACAAATACCTAACCGCTCCGAAAAATCCGTGCGTTCGGCCCGGTTACTTTAGAATCATAAAACACGGCGCCGGACCTTCAAGACAAATTAGAAACTTAATCTTTAAATGAATTTCACTGAATTTATGGTTTACATTAAATAATAAAAATCATTATCTAACGATAAACTCACTTTTCCAAACCGTATTGAGATTATAATTCCTTTTTCGTTTATATTTCAAAAACTTCTCTAGCAAAACCGAAAAAATTTTTTGGCAGTCCTAAGAGGAATGGATTTTTCGATTTTTATGAGTAAACTTCTTAAGACTCGCATTTTCGAGGTTAGAATGCACTTTTACATTTATTTCTAAACGGTTGAAGCTAGAGCAACAAACAAAAATTTTACGTTTCTGAAAGAAGAATTGATTTTTCGTTATCAAATGATAAACCTGTTTTTTTTAAATTATTTTTTCAGATTAAAATTTCGTTTCGTTTATATCTTGAGAACTACTATAGAAAAAAAGGTCCAATCTTTTTGTCATTCATAGGTGGAAGCGAATTTTTCGATATTTATCAGTAAACTTATTGAGTAAATTGTAACTTAAAAGAATCGCATTTTTTGAGGTTAGAATTGGGTTTTCGCTTTTATTTTGAAATCGGTGGAAGCTAGTGCAAAACGAACAATAGTATATTACACACCTAGGGAGGAAAAGTAAGAATGGTCTCAGATCGCATGTAAATTGTCACCCGAGCCGCAGGCGAGATGCGGCAAATAAACGAGAGGCATCCTCGATAGAATTTATCGATCATCATCGAATACTCGGTCCAACGTTTCGAGCCCATTCGGCTCCTCTTCAAGTACTCAATGTTAGTCCTCAGGTACTTGTACAAAGTAAAAGCCCGTTTATATACCCTTTATGCAAGGTATATAAAGGGGCAGCAGAGTGAGGCTTTCCAGATTTTCACAAGCCACTCTCAGCTAAACATCTTCTTCAGAAGACAGCCAGTCCGAGTAAATATTTCATGTTGCATTTTTCTTATATCGAGAACCGCACTATTTGCGCCTAACAAGATTCGATAGCACACTGCTGAACCCGAGCTCGGAATTTTTACATTGCTCCATATTTTATTAATCTAAATCAGAAGATTCCAAGGTGGTAAATAGTTAAGGGCACATTTAATTAAAATATTTTAAACCTAAGCTTTTAAGCTTTGCAATCAGATACACACACACACACACACACACACACACACACACCCATATATATATATGGGTGGTTCTCTGACAATACAGCTTTTTGATGCCATTCTGGGCTGAGAATACATGCAGTAACTTTAGTCTGACGTATGATAAAATTTTTTCAAAGTGACTATGGTAGATATCGACATAATTTGAACATAACAGATTACTAATATTTTTAGTAAAATATAAAGCTTTACAGCAATCTTTAGACTGAATAAGTTTTATATCAATGTAAATTGTAGTTCTTTATTAACATAAATTATCTTTATCATTATTTTAGTTTGGATTCATATCGACTAAGCCATTACTATGGGTGCAAATAGGCATTATAAGCATATTATGGCATTATTCGACTGATAATTATATTTATAATAAGAGATAGGGCTCGATTCCAATTCTGAGACATATTCAGATACTTTGGTACTGAAAAACGGTATCTTCATGAATTTTTTAGTGAAAATTAAGAGGACCGAACCTTAAAAATTTTGAATTTTAAAGTTTAAATTGCAAATTGGATAGGTAATACATAGACATCATTTTAAAAGTATTTTTTTCAAAAAGTAGAGGAAATTTCCTATCAAAAACTATATCTAATGTTATAGTGAAAAATGCATCCCTGAGGAGCTGTAGCTCAGCCAAAATAGGCTAAAAACACAAAAAAAAAGCTAAAATTACCAACTTTGGACCGCTATAACTTGAAAATAAATGGCTGAAAAAATCTGAAAAAATTCACAGGCATTCGTGACGTGGAGTAGAAAGTCCTGACAAATTTTCAAGAAAATCGATTTTTTGACCGGTCGATTTGTCAGAGAACCACCCATATATATAATTTTACATTTTGATTTTATTTAAATAACACTTTTCATTCATTTCAGCAGTTCGCCGTACAGTTGACGATCCTACTACAGTACAGCAGCAAAGCGGACGTTTGGTGAAAGAGTTCATCTAGATTGGTTGCGACGCCAGTACAGAAATTATTCGAGTTGAAATGTTAAACCTCTCCAAAGAATACATCGAGAATTATGTTGATGTATTTGGAAATAATGTGTTGCACCGTACCATATTCAATGGCAGTTTAAACGATTTCTGCGTGGATACGCTTTGTCGGTGGCTGGATACTGAAATCGACGTTAACAGACGGAATCAAAGAAATGATACACCATTAGATTATGCTGTACTTTTGAATCAAACAAAAATCGCAGAGGTTCTTTTAAATAATGGTGCTGAGGTGAATCAAGAGGATTCTGATTTCAGCGTATTAAGTGCGGCAGCACATGCAAAGAACAAGCCACTAGTCGAACTGCTCCTAAACTATGACGCCAGCTTGGATTATTAGAACGCAGATGGCACATCACCCTTCCTTCTTCTTCCGTGGCTCACCGATTCATCACTTATCGCAACGATCATCCAACGCACCGCAAACATCAACCAGTGCACAAATAACGGCATGACTCTTTTACATCTTGCTATAAACAGGAAAAACGCAATACTAGTACAGATGTTACTGGATGCCGGTGCCGAAGTGAACACCAGCACTCTTCTTGGTGAAACACCGTTGCTTTCCGCTATTGAGAAAAAGATGGATCTTAAAGTCATAAATCTTCTTTCTGACCACGGTGCTGATTTATCAGCACAAACAAACAAAGGTCTAAGTGCATTGCATTTTGCAGCAATGAATCCGCATGGAGAAGTAATGAGTTTTCTTGTTAATAAAGGTTTGGATATCAACATTAAAGACTCGTGGGGTAGAACACCTTTACACTGTATACAATACCCTGACCAATGCAATATTCTTTTGGCCAGGGGTGCAGATATCTCGTGCAAGAATAACAATCGAAAAAGTGTGCTTGAGGCTGTAATGATGAGAAATATGCGTATTAGACAAATAACTTATATGTCGAATGATTATAAGGATTTATTTTCGAGTGAGGATGTATGTATCAAATTATTAGTCGCACATACAGCGAAACTGGAGTATCTAAATCATGTTCAGATTGATCAGGATATCCGACAACTCATGCAACAAATTATAGACTTCGATGAGCACTACAAAATTTGTAAGAATGAATTTCAAAAAAAGATTTATAATGACCTGTCATTATTAGATATTCTGTACGCGAACAAAAATAAGATGTCTGCATTTGCGAGGAACGAAGATTTGGTGACAGCCGTTAATACAGTAGTCCCATTCTTGTGCAAGGATATGAATACATTTTATTCCTTGATGTTAGTTAAATTTGAAAAGGAAGTATGGAGACAGAGGCAGAGAAAAAAAGTCCAGAAAATTCTATGCGACGTTATGAAGTTAAATGACCCACAGCATCTTGTATGTGAAATAATAGCAAGTTATTTGCAAGACGATGACTTGGAAATGTATTAAAAAAAAATTGTAAACTGTTATTTTTCTACATCAATTATTTATTGTACATTTTTCGTTATAGATATAATGCTTCGTACTTCGAATGTCGCTTTTGTATCAATGTATTAAATAAAAAATTACTTTAGATTTATATGGTTGTATTTTCCTTATCTTAACCATCTTTCTCAAAACTGTATACACCTTAGCATTCTAGACTATAGTATCAGTTATCGATACAAGAGAGTAAAATGGACTTTTTTGCATATTTCTATTATAAATTCTAGGCTTTTCTTATACACCCTAGTTAATAACTAAAAATAATTCTTTGTCAAGAAATGTCATATACATATTTTTCGTTATTTTTGGTGCTGAGTAAAGAATAAGGTGTCTATTTGTATTGATATTAAATATATATATATATACAATGGTGCCTTATTGTTATATATACGCACAACGGAAATATCAAAAACATATTAATTACTGCAAAAATCCTATAATAATATATATTGTTATATAGGACTATATATATATATAATATATAATATATTATTGGAATGAATAATTTGAGGAGATTACATAATATATATGATGAGGTTCGACCAATAGCCACGATATTTAGAAAAATCGAATTTTTGATAAGGCAAAGGAATTATAACAAATAACTCATAGTAATTTATATAATTAACAAGTAGATTTACGGATATTTAAAATCATAACAATAACAATATACTCAATGAACTAAATTTAAATTTTATCTCATACAAAAAATATATATTAGATAAAATAAAATAATAGGGTAATTAGATGATGAATTTATTATTCCTTTATTGTTCAAACTAGGTAAGGTGATTTTATTGATCTTCACTGAATACAAAATGCAAAAATTTACTGACTCTCTCTCTCTCTCTCAAAAAAAAAGTTATCGATGAGAAGTTTTTAAAGCATCCCAAAACTAAATATGGCTTTAAATGTTCTAAAATTGTTAGAGTGGCCTTAAAATAAAAAAAATTATTGAAAAAAATTTAGTTTGTAAGTATATCCCTATATATACAGAATTTTAGTATTGGTAGTCCTCATCGATCAATCACTAAAATGTTTGATCAGTAAAAATCAATACGATGGTTATTGCAAACATTGCCATGATATTGTGCAACAAAAAGCATTTTCAAAACACTATAATTAAGCTCTCTTACCTTCCATAGTTTCAGAGAAAAAGATGTGTGAAATTTTGAAAATATAAAGTTACGGGTGAGAAGTTTTCAGTCTTTAAAGCATCCGAAAACTAAAAATTAAAAAAAGTTATTTATTCATATATTTCTAAGAGTTGGTTGTAAAAAATGTAATAAAGATTTTTATTATAAATATAATCCATATTTTATTTTTAGAATGAGGCAATGTATTTTTGTAGGTTAGGTTTTTTGATTATTTTATCACAGACATACATATTAGAATAAATAATTAAGGTTTTTTCAATATATTAGGACCATATACACTTTTCAAAAGTAGAAATATTATTATTTCTACTTTTCAAATATCGGGATTATATTTTCTACTTTACTAAAGTAGGAAAATCGCACTTTCTACTTTACTAAAGTAGAAATATTATTATTTCTACTTTTCAAGTATCCGGATGACTTTTTCTACTGCTCTAAAGTAGGAATCCGCCAATTCCTACTTTTCTAAAGTAGGAATCGGTCAATTCCTACTTTTTTTCGTCAATTTTTCTACTTTAGGGGTTGAGGGTGATATGCGAGTAGCCGAAAAATGTCGTTCTCTCAGAATTATTAGCTCTCCCAGTTTCTTTTCTGTCCTTCATTAGGTGGAACGCATTAGGCGAACGACCAGCTATAGAATTTCGCAGCGATAGTACTACTGCCCGCCTGCAAATGTTCCGATTTTCTTTCTCTCAAACAACAGCTCGCTCTTTCACCTCCACGCATATACGTACCTCAACGAACACAAACTATCTTTCCCCCCAAATAAACGCATCTTATTCAAACACACATCCTCCGCCGCCGAGAAGTAGCGGTTAAGCTTTTATCCTCGGCAACCCGCGCGTGTTCAGATTGATCGAAGGCATCTCATCGGGTTCTGAAGCGTCCAAAGTGCACGGACTCATCGACGAGATCGCATCCATTAGCGCAGCCTTCTTACCGAACGTGCGCGTCTCTGTATATACCATGAAAAAGTCGCTTCTCAACATATATACCAGAGCACTAGTAGTATAAGCATAGCATACGCGAGTACTAGATACACACACACACACACACACACATGCACAGAGAGTGAGAGAGAGAGAGAGAGAGAGACTCGGCGTATCCCAAGCGTTGAAAAGAAGTCAAGTTCAAGCGTCAACTGCTAAGTGCAAGCGGCGTAAGTGGCTATTTCGCATCTGTATACGTGTATATATACATGTATGTGTGGAGAAACGCGCATTAAGGTCGCGCAGTGGTGCACTCGTTATACTATAGGCGTATAATGTGCGCGCCGAGGTGTAATACAGAGGCGCGGAAAGAGATAGATCAGGAAACTATACACAAGGTTTTAAGAGTTTGCTTTTATGTTAGGAGAATAAAATATTTCATAACTACAGGAAATTGCTAATAGGTGAGAGAGAAGGGAGGGAAAGACGACTGGGTTTAGAGCGAAATTTTAATTACCCGAGATTGCCCGCCGCGGCGCTTCTTTATCTTCTTTCTTTTGCTATACCAGTATACTCGTGTTGTTGAGGTATTAGCTTCAAAACTTCACTCTTACAATTTATGGTAACTTCAATGCAGTTAGAGGGAAAAAAGAAACCATTACGGAATCGTTTGGCATTTTCAAATTAAGGGTATTGAGAATAAATGCTGTGGTGAGAATTTGGTGCTTAAATTCTTTTTTTTTTTTGGTAAAACGAATGTCTTGTAATTGTCTTGCGTATCAAGTTATGTTTTAAGAGTTTCGAGACCCATGAATTACACGGATTTTTCCATTGATTTGCATTTGTCTAAATGAAATTACAGGTGAATTCTTATATCAATGGCTTGTTGTTGAAAAATAATCTTTTTTATAAGACTAATATACCATTGTTTATCAAAATGTATAACATTACTAAAAAAATGCTACTAAAAAAATAAACATTTACTAAAAAATGGCCCATCCAACGAAAAAGCTAAAAACATCTAACAATTAGAGTTTGACTAAAACTAATGATCTACTGGACAAAAAATGTCGAATACAGATCGACTCTTTTAATTATCCCAGCCAAATCAATTTCTGCAATTACAACTTTTCAAAATCACAAAATTTTCCGCACGTCAAATCCTCTAGGTCAGCTACCTGCTCAAAGCAATAGAGGCAAAAGGCCAATTAAAATATATGTAAAAAAGAAGAAGAAAAGCCTCTATAGGTGCCCCTATAACGGGCATGGATATATTGCTTTTATTCTTAATAATGTTCCCGTCAGTTGAAAAGAAATTTTTCTACAACAACTTTTCAAGGTCTCGCTCGCACACACGATATCAAAGAGTTCGGTTCATTTGCAGTATTTGCATCCACGCATTATCAACAACGCCAGATCGCAAATATATCTACTTCCTCGGGGCTGTGCACCGCAACCTTGTACACATGCCGTCTCATCGTCGGAGCATCGGAATCTAAGGCTGCATATATATATATATATATACACTTAAGTGTCAGAGAGCCTTAGCAGCCCACCGCAACATAAAAGGGATCCTTGCATTTATTCTCCCGCGCGCAACAGCAACAGTAAGTATACGAGCAACGGCAACGACAGCGGCAGCAGCAGCAACAGCAGCGCTTCTTTCAACTCGCCACTCTCTCTCTCTCTCTCTCTCTCTCTCTCTCTCTCTCTCTCGCGTAATAATCGGCCTGCTACCGTTCGCCGCGATTATTGGCGCTGCTATACACCATATAGGAGAGGCCTAATCCTATCGACAACCACACCAGCAGTACCAGCTACTACTACTACTCGTTCCCGGGAGAAGGCCTCCCGTCGACATAATAAAACACGCGCGGAAAACCGGACCCCGATCGTACACACACACACACACACACATACACACACAGCCCCTTTTGCTCTTCATCTCTCATAACGGAACATCACGCAAGTATATAATGCGCGTAAGGCGTTACGATGGAATGCCGCCATGCTAAACTATCGAATATATTTGAAGCGGGCGAATGAAAAATTGCGTTTAATAAATTGCTGATACAATGCGTGAGTGTCAGTGATCCGAAATGATTTATTCCATGTTTTTGTATACATGGGTCGCTTATAGTTGCAATGAATATGCCGCTATAATGATTTTTTTATATCTTCTGCGTTTATTATTAACGATTGATTAAATGACTTTGTTCATTAAAAACATTTCGATAGGACTGGTAAACTATGCTATATTTCGGGCTTCACGATACCAAGACAATACGAGATTTTTTGAATGTATTGTCTTTGTATTGGAAAATATTGTTTTATAAAAATCTTGTCTCGGTTTTGTACATATCTTGAAGTAAATGGTATCGTCTTGGTCTTGTCGATAAAATATTGATCCGGAGTCAAAATAATAATTTATTACATATTACTTAAAACCTTCTAAGAGGAAAAGCATTTATATCGTGAACTCAAGTTATTGAATAATAAAAGAATAAATTTTTAATCCAAAATTCTTGTTATTGTAAAATTAAGAATTATATCAGTATATTATTGTTTCTAAAGTTTTTTCTAATAGATGTATTCAGTTTCTCACGTTCCTAATTACGAATTTGATACCTACTTGTTTTTAAATTACAATTTCCAAAAATTATGGTTTCGATAGAGTAAGATTCTACTTTCGCCGAAATCCATCTACTAATAAACCGTGCTGTTTACGGCTAGGTAGTGCGTTTTGTTTATGGCTAGGTAGTGCGCTTCGTTTATTGTACTGCTATTGTGTACAAAGTCATTGAAATATTAATTTATGTATTTCTTGGTCAAACTGTTTTTGACACGATATCATCTCAGAATCAAGCCCTGGTATCATTCTTAATACAATTTCTACTCAGGATTCTGAGATGATATCGTGTCAAAAACAGTTTGACCAAGAAATACATAAATTAATATTGCAGTGACTATTAATAAGATAACAAAAACGTTTAAATTTGTTACAAAATATAAAAATAGCATTTATTAAACTTCTTGTTTAAAACTATAAAATAACATTTGCTTTTTCGAATATATCGTATCATATATCTTTTAAGCGAATCCTATATGTGCAAGCTATGAACATAATGCGAAATATTTCTTAAGTGGCTTTCATTTAAAAAAAGTTTTATTCAATTCCATGCACTGAGTCAAGAGAAAAAGCCGTTCAAACTGTTTTTGACCCGATATCGTCTCAGAATATTTCTTCATTCTCCTCTACTTGCAATTGGAATAATTATTTATATTATTATAAAAAGCGTTCTTAAAGTTGCAAAACTAATTTTAATAATTATATTTGCATACGCATTTAATTCGTTGTGTATATTTAGATCCTGAACATCTATGGGTGCATTAAATACAAACCATTAAAATATTTACTTATTTATTGAATCATTTTTTGAATATTATACTTTCAGTACAAATTCAGTACAAATTCAGTACAAATTCTGCATGTGTATTGGAGAAAAATATCGTTTTTAGGAGGAATGTATAGTGAAGGAGTCGAGATTCAAACCCTCGTCGCAGGAATTGGCAAAACGTGTGTTCACGCGCTTTAACGCTCTCGACCATCATTACACGTGAGTGTCAATGTATGGAACTTATACAAACTTTTGAGCTCGCCGAAGGGCTTATGATCGCTTGAATCAGTTTGAGTTCTTTAAGAAAGCTTGCATAATTTATCATTCTTGCTACTGCCATTCAAACAATGAAAAACTAATTTAGATAAACGTAATGATGCTACTTTTAATCAAATATTTTCAATTTAAAATCACGAGCAGAAATATTTTTTTTACACTCATGTATTTCCTTATAAAAAAGATATATTTTTATTTGTTATGCTTAAATGTTCAAGTATTTTTCAAGTTTCCACTGATTTTGAGATAAATATAATATTACAATGTATTTTCGAATAAAATGGTACATATATGTGATTTTTCCATGATTTAATACATACACTAATATCACACTTTTCGAATAATTTATTAAATGAAATGAAAAATAACAATTTTTCAACCTAATGATAGATATGACAAATTAATTAAAAGAAAAAGAACATTTGCCGAAAGAATATGCGAAAAAGATGGAAGACCAGGAAATCAGTTTTGATGTTGAAGATCAGTATCTTCGCTGCTTTGCCTATATTTTAAATTTGGATGTACAGGATGTTTTTAAATTAATAAATATAGAAGCAGACGAAAATTCAAAGCAAATTCTTAGGACAAATTAATTAATTATGATAGATATGACAAATTAAAATTTGCCCATAGGTAGGATCGAATCTGCGCTTCCTGAGTTTTCAGCCTTTATGATTTGACTTATACGGGCCTACACAGAGATCGAGGAATAAAGCCCAAGACGAGGTACAAGACATAATAATAACGTTGCTGGTGTATCTATATACATCGCTTGTTCCTTCTTCTGTTTCATAAAATTTTTCATAAATATATTCAAAGTTCAAGCTGTTTAACGAATTTATGTATAGATATTCATCTTATATTGTAATTATGTTTAGTAATGAAAATTTATTTTGATAGACTTTATACATACAGTAGTCTTAATAAGCTACACTAACTATGTTCTTATTGTAATTTATAATTAACTAGCAATAAATTGAAGGGATTTAATTATAATTGTTCTATTCATTGTAATAATATATAAAAACTCCTTTATTATATATTTATAAGAATTAAAAATAGCAAGTATCTCTTTCATTAAATTTCATAAGATGGAATTAAAATTGTTCCGATTAAATTATCTTGCATATGAATGAATGATTATTTACACATTAATACTTCTTTCCTTTTATCTGGTATTTCAAAAACGTTTTCATTAGTACAAAGAAAAAGGTAACACATAAAACAGTTTTAACTAATAAAATTAAATGCAATTTATAGGTTTTAGTAAAAAAACAATTATTATTTGTAAGAAGGTGCAAAATCTACAAGTGCAATACTATATTTCATTCGATAATTTAATTTATACTAGCTAAATTCATGCGCGCGGAGCGCGCCTTATTTTAACCTACCCGTCAATGATTAAATTCTTATACGCGTCAATCTTAAATTCTAATACTTGAATATTAATAAAGACTTTCTATTTCATGTGTCTACTTTTCTTTATAATTAATCATAGATAGTAAGAATGATTATTAAATATTTCTCAATTTATAATAAATTAATTTAATACATAAACTTATATTAAAATACTAAACGATTAATATAATTCTTTCATAATTTTAAATTATAATATTAATTTATATATAATCTAATATTTTAAACTTTGGAATTCAAAACGGATGTCTACCCATAACCAATCAGATCATGTCTTTAAATGCTTCACTTCTTCCGGTCATCACTTTTTTATAAGGGGAAGGGGATAGATATTTGTGCTAATCCAAAAAAAAAAAACAAAAAAAAAAATTGAAACATACAAGGAAGTGTCATCACCGACCAATGAAATAATTCCATCTCGGATAAATGAGGATTGGAACGAGAGTGAGTGAGAGAGAGCAAAAGATCACAGAGGCAAAGTGGAAAAAGAGGCATATAAAAGAAGTATAGTGCACAACACACAAGAGGTATCCTGTCTCTCGCGGCTCGAACGAGAGAGAGCACATTGCAGCTCATAGATATATCGAGAAATGCATCCTGATTGCTTAAGCGATCAGAGACAGATTAGATACACATGAGCTACAGGACGACTTTGCCTGCCTGTGCATATATACGTATCACGTTGATCGAAAGAGAGAAAGAGAGAAAGAGAGTTCATATGACCGCCTACGCGGTAATTTTAATTGTAAAGGACGCTCGCATTGTATATGCAGAACTGCAGCCGTCTGATTAACCTCCGCAAGGCTGGGAAAAACCGAACGATAGCGGAGCTGTTACGAAGATGCCGCGATTCGCGCGAGCTCGCGGTTTTCATTGTTTTCTGGATATATATACAAGCGCGCGGCGCGTGTATATAGGTATGCATTATATACAGGTTGCGCGGCAAAGTAGAAGAAGAAAAACAAACGAACGACGGCGGAAGGTGATGATTATATATACGCGGCGGCAAGTTCGATGCGGAGGGAGAATGTTCTTTTTCTTCGTTTCCGATTCTTGCGCGAGCTGCACCACCGCCGCCATCGTACACACGCACCTGCTAATATACACGCTCGCCTCTTTTCCGTTCTCTCGCCGGATGGAGAATTATGTTGGTATATACATATATATACATATATATATATATATCTACACGCGGTACGAGAGAACCGATATTACGCGCGCGCGCCTGGTTGTTGTATATGTATATATATAAGTAGACACAAGTCGTTGGGTGGTATCGGTGCGCGTTTCTGCGCAGCGCGCCTTCGCTCCTTCCTTAGGTATATATACACAGGAGGATTCTTTTGCGATAGGAGATGAGAGTATCGTGCAGGTATATAAGACGCGCATCCAGCCGCACCGATTATTCCCCGCCGGTATACGTATATTCGTTTTCGTTTTTAATAACTGTGCTGGGCGCTGCAGTGGATATAGCAGTAGATATAGTAGCGGCTTAGAGCTGCGGCTGCTGCAGCTGAGATACCGCTGAGATAAAGTCGGAACCGTTTCCGCCGCACCGATCATCCGCTTTGTATATCGAGCATGTTTAATCGTTTTATGGCGGGTGACGGGAAACGAGAACAATTGTATATAGTATTATTTCGGACCTGACTTTGGAAAGATAAGACAGAACTGTGTTGTTTCGTATACTGTGGCGCCAAAAGCAAATCAATCACTTTAACCTTCACCGAATTGCAGCGCATGTATATACCGAATCTCTTCCGTGCTATATAATATAGCAGAAAAAACGCTATGTATATACATACGCGGCGAAAACTCCTACATTCCGATGGTATACTCCTATCCCGCGGATGGCTCGTATACTGTAAGGTGCAGTTTCCATCGCGAGCTCGGTGCATCTCGCACGACTTGTTACGCAACGGATTCGATGTATGCACCGCACAGTACCAAAATGTAACAATGTAGCGCTGCTGCCTTTCTTGCGCAACGCTATATATAAAACCTTCTTTCTATAGCGATATGCAGGCACGTCTTGCGTTTTTTCCAGAATTCGAGAGGGAAAAAGAGAGGCTCTTTGTCGCTTCTTTCTAAAGAGCGTTTACGCGACGAAAACGAAGTGGCGATATATTCGTCTCTGTGGCGAGAGAGAGACCGATGTTGCACGAAGAAACGTCACGATTCGCTGTGGGTTATATGTATACACATATACGCGGCAGCACTGAGAACTCGCTGTACATGGTATATATGGGGAAATCCACGAAACCTTTGATCTTTTTGATACTCGGTGGTCTACACATGAAAGAAAATTAAAATCACGTACCAAGCATATAGGCGTTTACTGCAAAACTGTCGAATCTGATGATATTCATATATACGAAAGTCAATAGAACGTTTCTGGGAGACTTTGAAAAATGAAAAACCTCGAAATTAGTACTTTTTCAAGCGATACTCTGAAAATTTATTTTTGATTTTTATTCATAACTTTTAGAGGCATGTATGAATCGTTTTGAAATTCAAGACAGATATAAATTTTACAATGACTATTCAAGTTATCTATGTGAAATGAGTGTGCCACTCAACGATTCATAATGATCAGCACTGAAAGTAGCGATACTCCATTTTGGGTAATTA
>UELU01146967.1:1910-27809 GCA_900490025.1 Megastigmus dorsalis | reverse complement strand
CTTTTTACCCTCGAGCGTTTTGACTGCTCGTTCATCGTTACATCTGCCTCGGCTTTTGCTTCTCTCCCTCTCTTTCCCTCCCGTTCTCTCTCGACGCTACCACCACCGCCGCCACCGCCGCCTCTTTCGCTCGTGTTTAGCTTTTATATATACGAGCGCGCGCGCGTTTTCCCATGTGCAGTAGCAGCAGGCCGCCACCGCGTCTTCTCAAACTGAACGAGCCGCCAAATTACGAATGCTAATGGAGTCCGTAATGGGAGGTCAAAGAATTTTCATGACGCCGCGACTATTACGCAGATGGTGGCGAGCGACGAGAGGCAAAATGCTTTTTCACGCGGCTCTTTTGTTTTGTTTCCGAGCTCGTGGCGAAAGAGACGAGGATGGAAGAGAATTTCAAAGGTGTATAGCTGCGCAGCTTTTTGCGCGCACTCCTTCCGCGCGATATCTCCCTTTTTTTACTTTTCCTGTATTCTCACTCTCTCTCTCTCTCTCTCTCTCTCTGTCTTTCCTTTTTTTGTACGTGATTACGCCGCCGTCGGGTTGCTAAATATGCTATTATATCGGATTTTCCATTAGTTTTACTCTTTGCGTGCGTGCAGCTTAGACGCAGCATGTTGTATAGTGAGGAAATTTTTTGTATAGTGGCTTGGGACGGCTGCATCGTTAATTTTATTCCTTTAAATAAAGTAACATTTATTCTACGCGAGTAACGGTTTTTGTAAGGTTTTAACGTGTATAGCTTAAGCCAGTGAGCGAAAAAAAATTATGTATTTTGTATTTCTTGAAATATTGAGAAATGGATTATTCCGTCATCTCTAGTATCATTTTTTTTTTAAGTTGTTTTAAATCTATATCTGCAGCAGTTCATTCATAGGGAATATTAATCTGTATCGACTTCATATCAATATTGTAAATATCTTCATAATTCGTTGAAATAAATTTTCTCATATTACTTGTCGGAAAAATTATATTGTATGTAAAGAAATATAATGAAATTTAAAAAGAATATTTAAAAATTGAATTTTTCTTTAGTATATTTAGTTCTTTTGAAGAAGATTTTATTATACGAGTAAACACTATCGTAATAAAAAATATTACGATAGTGTAGTTAGTTAAATAGTTATATAATATATTTTTAGTAACGTTTCTATGATGAGAGTTGTAAATTTTTGCATCAGTGGTCAAATATTTAAAGTATAATCGATAACGAAAAGAATTATCAAATGTTATACCTTTTAATAACATTTTTCTGTACATATTGCGTGTGGTGTTACAAAAAGTAAATTTATCCCCTGCATGTTACAATGTATTGATAAACAGTAAGCAAAAATAAACTCTGAATTTAAAAAAACTAAGCTAACACTAAAAGTGTATATATTGCAAAAAATGAATAGATTATTATTTATTCTAATTTACGAAGGTATTATATCTATCAACTTCTTGTTACTTTATTAATAAGATAGAATATACCTTTTGTGAGAAAATCTTAGGGAAGAGGGTTGGATAAGTCAATAAAAGCACAATATTTGTTTGTTTAAAATATATATACGAGAACCCGCATATATATATAAATGAGTTTATTACATAATTTATTCGCCTATCTATGTTACAAATATACAAAATTCGTATTTACATTCACGATATCGCTCGAATTCATGGTAACTTTCTTTTTGTTTGGTTTTTTCTTATACGTTTTTTTTTTTTTTGTTAATCATTCTCGAGTAAAATAGTAAACTTTACTTCTTTTTGTTTTATAGAAAGATGAGATAGGGAAGAGAGAAAAATCTTTACGTATTTCGTTGCGACACAAGAATATTACACAGGCTGCATTAACGCTGAGATGTGCTCTAATGACTCACTGGCGCGCAAATACTACGAAGCTATCACGAATCTTGAAGAGTAGAAATGATGTGAAAGTGAAGAATTTGCTGATTTTTCACTTGACTTGGGGCTACTTCGATGATGCGAAAATCGTGGCCTTTGAAAAAGAGGCCTCATGATTTCCTGCAACACACATAATTTCATATTAATATTTGATATTAAAGTGACATTTAATTTTTTATTAAAACTATGCTTTGTATATTATTTTGCTATAGCGGTTTCAATATAAAATAGCTTTGTATAATTAGCATTTGTAATAATCAGCATTTTGTAATAATTAGCATTTTGTATGCTTAACAGCAAATACAATAAATCTTTTCGAATTCGGTATAAAATAAATTTTGTTCGATGAGAATATGCGAATAAAAGAAGAATGTTAACAAATAAAAGTCCTTATGCACTGGAGAAATTCTTAGTTAACTGCATATTATTATAGGATTACCGAATAAAAAAAATACTTTCTAACAAGAACTAAATCTTTAAATTGGATAATACGCCGCATATTTATAAAACTCATGTGGTCCGACTATACTCGACTATCATCTACTAATTATCATTCATAAAATATTACTCTTTTTATTTAAAAAATTAATTCTTTTTGTAAAATATTTCTTGATCCGTAATCTTAAAAATGATACAAAATAGCATGACACCCAACAGAATAAAATTATCTAGGTATCCTCAATTCTTAGTGAACTTCTTTTAAATTGTTATTATTATTATTATTATACGAAATTAATTATACGTATTATACAATATATATAAAAAATTTGTAAATAATTATTGTTTAATCGAAATTTCTTCACAAATTTTTAATACTGAATTTGTATACATTAGTATTATAACGCACCACAACAAAGAATAATTTATTTAAATATACACGTATATAATTATGTTATTTATTTGAAAAAGCGATTTAAAAAGTTAACGTTAATAGAATAATATCATAAATACATGAAAAAGTAAGACCTCTGCGTAATAATAGAATAGTGAGGATAGAAAACCGCGGAAATTCACTTTCCAATTTAATTTCTCAATCTTCCGATTCTTTATTGCCCCCTTAAGAGAACAACGCATTTTCCCGTCGATTCCTCCAATATAGATATATATATATATTAAAGTTCGATCGTCCTGAAAGCAATGTACTCTCTTCTATTTTACTTCTCGAGCTTTTCGAACACAACAGCACCGAGCGTCGCAGCCGACTGAAAGGAACCTCGCACGCGGTTTCTTCTTTCCCTCCGTTTCAGCTCCTTCAATGCTCTCTCCGCAAAACGCGCGTGGCTTGTTGACTCAGAATGGACCGTCGATTAAGAGCGGGGACGAGAAAGAGGCAGCAGAAAATAAAAACAACAAAATAGTCGGAGGAAAAACCGCGGCGGGAGAGCAACAAAGAGAGAGAGAGAGAGAGAGAGAGAGAGAGAGAGTTCGATCGAAACTTTAACAGAGTCGTTCATCAAACACTGCCACATGCAGAAAGTTAAAAATTTCCATATCGACTCACTTTTTTTTATGTATGTATATATCACGAAATGCTTGGCGAGTCGAACCCTGATCCATTCTCCAATTCGTCGATTCTGTACGTCGCCTTTCGGTCTGCATGACTGAAATAAAAAAGACAATGGCCGCATTTTTATTGTGCAATAAAGAAAAACAAAATGGATTTTTACGCATGCAGATGCTTTTCTGAAATTCGGCTCGCCGATGGCTGATGGCGCTTCATTCGCTATGCCATATTTACGTATATATATATGTCTAGTCTTAAAAAATATATCGAGGAGCACACGCTACTATTTCAGTAGTGTACAAAACGGATAGTTTGAATATTCTATCGAGTCTTTATAAATTTCAACTAAAAAAAATTATATTTAGTAGGTCCATGAATGTTATAGGTAAATATAACGCTTATACTATATCAAGTGTGAAATTAATTTTCATTTTAGAAAATTTCTATTAGGTATATGACTAATAAATGAGAAATTAATACTAAAATGATATCTTATTTCTAAAACTTTTCTCATTCTAACATTTATTGGAAAAAGAATTGCTATATATTGAGTTAATAAAAGTTTAAATCTGAATGACAAAGCTAAATTTGATTTGAGCAATAGGTATTTAATTGCAATAATAACTTTTGAATCTGTTATATCACATTTAATATCGATTTATTTTTCAAATACTTTTGAGTGTATCTGAAATTAAAAATTACCAGAAAAAGGGATAATAATAACCGCAACGATGTAGATAGAGATAAAAGAAATGTAAAAATTTTAGTTAAATCTGATAACATAGTTTACAAAACATTTTTTTTTTAATTTAAAATATGCAAATAACAGAGATAAAGAAAATTTCAATTCCAATTAAAATAGATAGATGTATTTCATTTCAATGAGAATTACATACTGCACACCGTGCGTAACCATAAAAATCTGCATATTTTTGTAATCTAGGCCGTACATCAATCCCAGAAACTTTATTTTCTTTTTTAATATTCTTATTATTAGTTTGCGGGAAAAAATATTGCTACAGTTTCGATCATTTATAAACATAACTTTGCAACTAGAACACCGTGCCGATATAAATTTATTTGACACATGCTCGCAGCGATTTACTGTTGTTGCAATAAAAACCAAATCAATTAAACATCCTTCCGAAACTAATTTGATTTCTACATAAATATATCATTTAAGTTTTACAGCTCTTCCGTACGTATTTCACGTCTTCCCCATAAAATCAATACCCATTGATTAATGTTTCATATACATATTTAGTTAATTAAATTGTGCATATTGTATAATGCATCCGCATCTATATATCATCTGCTATTACGTAATCATTAGCCAGATGTTGTGTACAATACTAAATAATAATTTTAATATGATACGATCGATGCGTATGTAGTTATAATATTACTACGATTTTGCAAAAAAGATAGACACGTAAAATTTATGTAGTCATCGATGACATAACAATGGAATAACTATATGTACGGATAGATTAGAAGATCTTGACATTTACTATTAATTTAAAGCGAATTACATATTGTAGTTATTACCATTGTATGGCATTGCATTACTAAGCGATCTACGTTTAATTATTTATTCCACTGTTTTGTCGGCAATGATTACATCGATTTTATTAAATAATAGCATATATTATAATTAATTAAGTTTCTCAAGTATTATGAGCAATTCAAGATAGAATTTTTTCAATTTAAAATAATATCTTTTATCTTCGTCGAACAATAATAATAGAGTAATGATATTTATAGTTTTGTCCAAATCTATATTAATAAGATGCAAAGTGAGAGGTGCCATACGATTCAATTAAGCAAATATTGACTAAAACATACAAAGAAGATCAACTACCGAAGAACACTCGAAATACTTGACTGAGACGTTCTGTTGCGTTCAATAGACATCGCGCAATTTCATCGATACTCGAACCAAAATTTCCCGTAGCTCACAATACAATGGATTCCTTTTTCTTTAGGACGTATATTTTGGAATCCCCATCCCTCACGAGTACGTCTCCCGCGAAAAGAGCACTCGAACAACAACGCGTATACAAATGGCAGCCTCGAGCTCGAGAAATACATTCAGTATTCTTTTCAAAAGCTTAAACAATAAGAGAGAGGTATTCTCCTGGAAAACACCCAATTACCCAGATGCCGACATTAACCGTTTTTACCCCTCAACTCTCACAGCGAGTCCTGTATAAGAAGAAGGCAGAAGAGCACGGAGCAGAGAGAGAGAGAGAGAGAGAGAGAGAAAAAGAGACAAAAAAGGGGCAGCGAAAGCAAAGCCCTCGAACGGCAGTTCAAAGGTCCGAAGGAGGAGGAAAAGGAGGAAAAAAAAGGAGAGGCGCGCAAAACTCGAGAGGCAGCAGCAACAGCAGGAACCCACGGAATAAAGAAAGAAAGGAACTGCTGCTGCTGTGCCTGTGGAAGTAAGGCAAGCGGGGATTTTTATTTTCGGTTCTGTGCCTTATACTATTTCATGGACTATTACGGGTATACCACCTCGCGTGCGTATAACCGCGTATAACTGCGCGCTCGTGTGTAAGAGAGAGACAGAGAGAGAGAGAGAGAGAGAGAGATTGGGCGCCCCGACCCGACGAATAATGGGATTTTATGTGACTTATTACGCGATTTATGTGTATTTATGTATTGTGTTGCGTATGCCACTCGTTCGCCCTATAGCCATATATAGCATACACATACCGCAGTACCACCGCACCGCCGCGCTACTATACTTCCCCTCTTTATCTCGGAGCGCCACTACTGCCATACTCGTTGTCTCTGTCTCGGCTGGTGGATCATTTTGCTATATCACGTATATATATATAATCGGGGGTCGTTCGCCTTCTCGCACACAAACACACGAGGGGGAAAAAAAAGATTTTTTTCTCTCTCTTTCTTCTACTCTGGGGCGGAGGGGGGTATATACGACCAAAACTCGACGTCTTGGATGCTTTATGTCCTTGCGTTGTAATGCGGCGTAAGAATTATTTTCCTCTCCCCATTTTCCCTTTCTCCGTCTCTGCGGCTCCTTTCGTTCGCGTATTGTGTGTACGTGGAGGCGATGCGTCATGCGTTGTATGTGCGCCAGCGCGTGCACACGCGGTTCTGGTTGTGTTTTTTTTTTATTTTGCGCGCGGCACAGGTATGCACGCGAGGTCCTGTGTTCGTTTTTATTTTTCTGTTTTCGGGAGTTGAATGGTGCTGCACGAGTGTCCTTTTCTTTTCTACTCCGCGCAAAAGTGCGGAAATCTGTAAATCACGGATATATCTCGGGGTGGAAAAATACGCTCGGAGAGAAGGTCTTTCCGTTATTAACGGTAAATAAGATTGAATGAACTTTTGAAACCACTGTTGAAGAGGCTTCTTCTGAGAGGTTCGAAGTTATTAAGTCTTCGGACAGATTATCGCCACTTTTTTTTGCTCTCTAGCCCTACAGTGAGGGTTTTCGAGGGATCAGAGAAAAATTTTGCTGAATCACGTTGGGTGACCTAGAAAATTTTTATCTGTTAAATGTTTAGCTGATATCTTTTATTTCTTTTATTATATACAGCCCATCAAGAAAATTAAATCATTTAAATAAAAAATCAGTATTATTTATAGTTATAAAAGGCAATGATGTTACGTTTTGCATCAAAATTTAAAAAAAATAATTGTACTTTAGCTAAGAACAAGGCAAATAACTCAAAAGACAAAGGTGTTTATAATCGAAGTTTCTTTTCGAGTACTCATACATATATATATATATACTTGAGCAAACAATTCCACATTTCCACGCGCTTACTTCGCTCACCTTTCTATTAACCCACCTAATAAACGTATATAAATCAAGATCTCCGGGTCAAATCCTTTGTGACGACTTTTCCATTATTAACGGTAAATAAGCTACGCAAGAGAAAACAAGGGAAAGAGCAAGAGCGAGAGCGAGAGCGAGAGCGAGAGCGAGAGAGAGAGAGTGAGAGGGACAATGAAGTTTTAAAGCCATGGTTACAGAACCGCGGCAGCTCGGAGCCATGTTATTTCTATCCCTAATGCTCTCCCCGCGATTCCCCACCGCGCGCCAAGTTAATATCGCGCTTTATTTTTTCCCTTCCCCTACCCTCTACATACGCGCGGTCTTTATATTTATCGCGTAGATATTAAAAAAAAAGAGAGAAGAAGTGCGAGTGTACGACGCACTGCCGCGTCGGTTTTACGATGCGTGACGCGTTGCTTTGTTACTGCTACAAAGGTATATATATGTACGAGGGAGAGAAACGGAAGGAAAGAGTCGAGGGCAATAGGGGCGAGAAAATAGTAAAAATGAATCGGCGAACTGCCCGTATAAGCGCTTATTACGCTGCGCATGGACTTTTTGTCGCCGCCGCGACGAATCGGCTCATCGCTTTCCTCCCCCGGCGCGCGCGCGCGCGCGATTTTAATATCGAGAAATGATTATGTTCCGCCATATGATACACACACCCCTGCGCGTAACTCTCGCATCATCTCTCTGCCGTATATAGCCCGTTTAAATAAATCATGTTTTTGAGCAACGCAATGACAGCCTAATCATGCGTGCGCTGGACTCGACCGAAAAAAAAGGAACGACGAGGAACCTCCGAAGAATGGAGAGAGAGAGAGAGAGGGAGGGAAAGAGAGAAAAAGGCTGAACGAATGGTGTGCGCGCGCGAGTGGCCGTTTCGGGCCATCAATCACCCGTCTCATTACGAATTCCCATCATTTTCTCTCTCTCTCTCTCTCTCTCTCTCTCTCTCTTTCTCTCGCTCCTACTCTTTCTCGCTCGTGCGGACATGAAGAAAAAAAGAAGGGACATATCGATTCGATTTCGCATTACATTACTGCGCGGCAGAGTCACATATCATCTTGGCGATGCTGACCCCTCAATACTACAAATTCGGGGGATCGCACATCACACGCGCGCGCGCGCCGTTACATGAGTGTGACTTACTAGACGCGTGACTTCGATATGTATATCCCTCTGTATATAGCGACGCGCACGATAAATTAGAATCGGCCTATAAATCTTATTAGAAGCGAGTGTAGTTTAATGCTTTGCAATTCATAATTTTGATTTGATTCTCTCTCGTAAAGTTCGGGCAAATGGTTATATTGGAAAAAGGAGTTATTTTTAAATCTGAATACGCTCGCGCGGTGTGTAATAAAATATTTATGGATAGAGAGGTGACACCGTGGCTGTGTTTTGCTTTCAAAATTTTGTGCGATGCGCGTTATCAATTGGTAATGGCAAAATTTATGTCGCTGTGCAATTTTATTAGTGTTTATTAGAAATATAGACGGGAGTATATTGTATGACTTTTAATATCAAATTCTCTTTTATAAAAATTTATGTAACATAATATAAGCGAAGTTACTTTTGAATGAGGTGATTAATTATACTACTGTATTCCGAGGAAAAAAGCCGTTCGAATAATATTAGGAATTATAATAACTTATTTTAGCAGTTAGTATTCCTCGAATAAAAATATCTTTTTCTGAAAAAATATAAATTGCTTAGTTATGCATGCACTTCTTCAATTAATTAAAATATGAAAGTGCTATAAAGTATATATAAAAATAAGTAAATTAGCTTCAGGAAAGTAATTATTTTCATGTTCATAATTATTAAGTGTACATCATTTTTACATGGATTATCTAGAAATTTAATTAAATTGAGTTTCGTCCAATTTTTATATTTCAGCTCGATCCTGTTACAAAAATATTGTGTAATCCTTTCTGCAGATGAAAACAATATTCATATATCAAAACGGACTCTACTCTGACTACAAAAATAATATAGTTTGTACATTCTTCAAAAGTTATGAATACACAGCAAAAAGTGTATACATTTTTATTAAAAAAAAAAAGATTTATTCACGACTTGTTAGCAACAGTCAAAATTTTAGTATTATAGAAAAATAAGCTTAATAAAATAAAATCGACTGAAAAATCTAATTAATCCTAAAATAAATTGAACTCAAATGTACATACACTAAATTTTATAAGACTTTCTCTGAGAAAGCAAAAATATAAAAAATTAAAAAAAAAATATAAATATCGAACAAAATAAACATGATTTAAAGTCAATGTTTTTAATAAAACGACAAAAAATTGGTTTTTAGAGATTTTAAGAATGTGTCAACATAAATTTAAATCACATGCTGTTTATTAAAGAGATTACAATATTTATATAATTAAAAGATATATTATAATAGCTATTAAAACAAATTATTTCCAGAGGTAAGTTATTTCAAAAAGTCATAGAAGAAAAGCTTAAAAATGTAAAAAGTCTTTAAGTGTTAGAATTTTTAAGGTGTAAGATTGTGAAAATAATTTTAATCGAATTCATGGAAAAAAATACTACAGAATAGTAGTTTAAGCTTAATATTAAGAAAAATAATGTATTGAAAAAAAGGTTGCTAAAAAACTTCAAGACAAGTCTTAATTTTTTGAGATTGTGATCCTTTAGACTACATTATATATGCGTACCCAATTTTATTTAGTAATATAGGTTTGTTTAAGAGATATGGCGCCTATACAACTGCTCAGTTTTATAGTTATATTATTTATAAACTTTTATATTATTAAGACTCTGAATGATTTTTTAAAAATATAAGTAGTCCAAAATAAATACACAAATTTTCAAAAAGATATTTAATTTGATAATTTATGCATAATTTTTTCAAGTTTGTTACTTAAAAAACATTAAAGAAGTTGAAAATAAAATAAATGATTGAAAAATAATGATTTTAAGATGATATAACACATCATTTCAAAAGGAAATTTTATACTATTTCAGTATATATTCACGTTATTTTTTTCTACGAGCTTCATTCAAAGTTAAAAAATAATTAAATTTATCAAAAATGTATACCCATGAAGAAGATCAGAGTGTTCGAAATATATGTTTTGATTACTGACATATACGTACGCCACACAAATAGACATTAAAAAAAAAACATATTTTCGGATTTTAGAACCAAATTATTTTGGATTCTTGAAATTCGAGAATGTTTATCTATACAAAACTTTCTGTTCGAGAATAAAATGGAATATTGAGAGTAAAATAGAATACTTGAACAAACTTTAAAAAAAAAGTTTTTGATTCGATAAACAATTTAGTACAGTCATACCACGAAATCAATTTGAAAATTGTTATCTTTTAGTTGTAAAAATCACTTTACAGCTATTCCGAAAATAAATCTCTCCCCGATTCAGTGAAACTACATCTTCAGTACACACTCGCTGCAATTACACGTAGAGAGAGAGGGAGAGGGAGAGAGAAGTTATTAAATTATCGACTGCGAACACCGCTACAAATACAATTCGAATCTCTAAGCGTACAGCTGTAAAAGCTCACACATAAAGTGTGCACTCCTCGCGTGCACTGCAGCTCGCATGTATATACCGTACAATAAAATCTTTCTATTGCTCCAGAAGAAATGAAACTTCGCCCGATGGGACGGATATTTCCTATACACCTACACATATATACGTACACGGAGAAACAAAGGGTAAAAAAAGGTGCGACTAGCGAGAGTATAGAGAAAACAAAAAAAGAATAGAAAAAAGACGGAGGGGTAGATATAACAATAAAACATAGCCGCCTGTTCGTCGCTATCTCGAAGCCTCGCGCGCGCGCACGTAAAACAAGGAACGAAGCCATTTATTGAAAAATTTCGTCGATAAAAAGTTTCACGTGGCTGCTCATCTCCTCTCCTCCTCTGTTAAACGCATCTTTCTCTCTCGCCATCTCTCTCTCGATCGTGCACATACACGCACACACACGCGTTCGCGCAGAGCGCGCGGACGATCAAACGACGGGAAACTCGAGGAAAGACATAGCGATGGGCGAGCGGGGCTTGAACTGCATCGCCAGAGAGACAGAGATAGAGAGAGAGAGAGAGAGAGAGAGAGAGAGAGAGAGAGAAATGAAACTATATACATACATAGAGAGATAGAGAGCGTGTGCAGTGCAGAGAGAGAGAGGGCTTTTGTCTTTATACGGAATTCAGGCGAGGGCAGCTCTCCTTTTTGTACGTGTCTCGCAGAACGAATCCATCGAGGTCGAAACGAGTTTCCTTCACTTTTCTTTCTCTCTCTCTCTCTCTCTCTCTCTCTCTCTCTCGTCATGGGTAAAGGTTTGGTGGGTGGGCGCGAGCTTAGTCCCCCGTGTTACACGAGCGACGTCGACAAGGACGAGCGAACGGCGACGACGACGACGGCGGCGGTGGTGGCGCACGACTCTCTTTCCTTCCTCTCTCATATATACGTGACCAATAGCCCTGTAGAATTCGATGCCCTTTGCCATCCTCCCCCTTTCTCTCTCTCTCTCTCTCTCTCTCTCTGAACGTGGCGAATCTATACGTATATATACCGTAGCTTTCGCTCTTTTCTCACTCCCGCGGCGGTGGCCGTACGTGTCGCGCCGCGCTGAAACCCGCACAGACAACGAGAGAGCGACTGATTCGGCCTGGCCGAGCGATCCACCCATCTCATCATGTATTTCGCGCTCTCCTATATATATCGGGGTAGTAGTATCCCCGTTCCTGCTGCTGCTGCTCTTTTTCCTCCTCGTTCTGGGTTTATATACGCTTACGGATGGACGCGCGCTCGCTACACCGTGGCATTTTCTTTTGGAATTTCCGCTTGTTGGACTTTCTCGACTACATAGACACACGCGCGATATATTTTTGCGGCTGCATTTGTGGGCAGCCGAGCTCGTGATGCGCGCCCCCGGTTTTTGGCGGAAAAATTGTGAAAAATGACATTGGCGAGCTTATAGGATGATGCACTGCGCCTCAGCGAGGCTTCAGTTTTTCCCACGTATATATCGTGTGTGTATATACGAGGAGGATGAAAAATGGCTTGCACCAGGAGAGGAGCTTCGATTGAAAGTGCGCTATATGCGTGAAAAGTGCAGGAGAGAAGAGATGGCGAATCGTTGCTAGCTCTCGTCGTGCGACAAGCCCCCCTTTGACCGGCAATATTATAAACTTTTGTCTATTCATAAATTGCGTTTATCCAAGTAAATTATATACACAATTATATACGCGTGTATTATATGTATACACAATAAAGGTTAAAAAATATAAAAGGATAGATGGATATTAAAAAGTGTGAGTGCAGTATGTATATATAGGGGGTACATGGAGAGACTCGGTGTGGTCGAGTGAGAGTTTATCCAGCGTGCGGTTTCGTAATTCCTTTTTCGACAGAATTATGAAGTAAAATTTTATACACAATACGACAGCACTTTTCCTGATATACGTGCTATATGTGCATAGGGAGGATAGTATAGTGGAGCGCATGAGAGAGAGGGGGGTCGTATAACTCGTAGAGGGGGGGGCGGCACACCGCACTAAAATAATGCAAAACGACTAGCCGCAGTAGCGCGCGCACGAAAGTGGATAGGCAGCTATTAAACTTTTTCCGATAATGTTGTTTTCTCCTCTCGCAGTTACGCGCGCGATCCAGCGCCCTATATGATATAACAACAGCCACCGCACCATTTTACACTCGCCCCGATATGTCACTTTATTCGCGCGAAATAAAAATATACAGAGGCTTATTATTGGGATTTATATTATACGATGTATATAGGGACGCAGGTAAAAGAAAACAATCTATGCATCGCTTTTGTATGTAAATTGCCGCAAGAGCAACGATACCGGACTTGAGCGAAACGACACACACACACATACGAGCTTTTACGCGGTAGTGGTCGTTTAAAAACATTACCCTCGCCACTCAACTGCGGGATATACATTATACGGCCGAGGTGGATGGGGTAGCTTCGGAGCCCGCGCGATTTCGATCAAACGCTTGTGTGGCCTCCTCGTCCTCCACTTATACAGCGAATTACAGACGGAGGGACATTACTTTTGGACGTCTGCCCCCCCTCCCATCCAATAAAACGATTAAGACGGATGCAATTGAGGGTGAGTAGTATAGTGATATGCCTTTGGCTGGATCGAGCGACGACCATGGAAATGTGTATGCGAGGGTAGGGAATGGTTGTATGGCGAGAGGAGGGACAGCATATTTCATACGCAATCGAGGGAGATAGAGCCTTTTTGACTGATGTACAAGAATTTAGGGTTAGATCGACAGATGAAAGTGTTTTTCTTTTTATTATTGTCTTTGTTTCTATTTTTTTTATGTATTGTATGGAAAGTTTCGCTATTTTATTTGTATAGCGATGTTTTTGTAAAATTTATCCTGAAATTTGACTATTCGTAACGAATCTTTAAGTAATATAAGAGCTCTCTAAACTTAAAACAGTGATTGTTTAGAAAATGCACTGTAAAATATCAGTGTATACATGCACTGTTTGTTACGCAGTTGCGCACACATCACTGTTGTAAAATTAGAGAGAAAATTCAATTCTATAAAATTGTGCAGCCAACTATTTTAGGATTAACTATTATATGAAAATTGTACATATCAATTTCTCTTATAAGTACATGCGAATATGAAAGTATGTTTGCAATTTAAATAAATTTATTATAATGCGAATAACGTATTATTGTTGCAGAGAACACAGATTAAAATCTCTAATGGAATTTTATTCTTGTAAAGAGCTTAAACGTAGAATTTCATTTAAATCATTCATCTCAGTTTGACATGATTATATTTGAATTTGTATTTCAAATAAAAAGATACACGCAGAGAAAAGTACACTAAAAATTACCCACATTTCCTGGACCCTACTTAACCGAGTTTTACCGAGTAGCACTATTATTAATATTTAATCATTTCTTGGGTATGTGTTTAACATTTTATAAACATTAGCCTTACAAAGTGTATATCATGTATGTGTATGTGTTTTTAAACTACCGTGTTATTGAACATAACAGAAGAATCTATTTTAACTGAAAAAGCACCAATTTTTTAAATATGATTTCATTTGATAGCAACGAGTATGAATGTAGGTACCTAGTATAAATTGTATTAAAATATGAGAGTAGGAATAATTGTGAAAGTATCTAAAGCTTCATTGGAATTCGAAACAAAGTTTATTACATAAAACGGAATAAAAAATTCGCTCCTCGTCTACGGCGCACTCTTATAATACAAATATCACTGTATAATTCAATTCCAACTGAAGACGATGACTTTGCACATATGACCAAATTCTCCTCGCAATTAGACATCACACTTTCGAGCGGTCGCGGCATTACAAATCTGAACGCGATCCTAATTACCTGTCCACCCTTTTTCTCTCTTTAACAGAGCCTAACCCCTCGCTTCGAAACTCGGGTCCGTGAAAGCGTTCGAGTCTCTTCTATACGAAACGTCCCAAGCCCGCTCGCATTGTACACATACACAGTATATGAAGCTGTCCGTTTCCTTTTTTCACGGTAGTGCGAGCTTTAAAGTTCGCCGCCGCCGGACGCTGCGCCGCGCGCACCGCGTGCACAAGGCATTAATTACTTTCCGCGCGCGCGCAGCTTCCGCATGAAACATCAGCTTTCTCTCTCTCTCTCTCTCTCTCTTTCTCTTTCTCTCTCTCGCTCCCTTTCTCTCTCCCTCGGGACTTCCGCTTTCATTGATCCGTCTTGTCCAGCAGCCGCTCTTGTTTCGTGTATATATATATATATATATTTACGTATAAAACCACCCTTGCGCTTGGTTCCTGTATTTAGTGTAGGCAAACTCTGCCTTCTGCTTGCTGAGATGAGAACAGCTTTGTGCAGAGGATATGCGAATTTCGCTGCTCAGATTTTTGAGTGTGTGTGTTGCCAGGGTTTGTGTTCGGGTTTCTAATAATTTCTTTCGTTTGGAGTGTAAAATACCTAATGATGCTTTGCAATAATTAAGTCACTGTGTACAGCAGGCGTACGTTGTGTCAAATATAATTGCAATTAATACTCGATTTATTCTCGTTCACCCTTTACCGTTAATTGAAATCGTTAATAAACAGTTTATTATAGTATATAACAGCAGTTCCGAGGTGTGACGTGAAAATTATGCAAATTTATTAAAATATTTTTTTAAATGTTAAAAAGATTTTTTTTCTGATTATTGGTTAAGAGATTAATTAAAAACTCGTAAATTATTGCGACAATTCTAAAGTCACAATACGAAACAAAATATAACTTTTTATTAATTCGCACAAAAAAGTCTACGTAAGCAGTAATCTACTTTTAGGTGAAAATGACTCCAAAATCTTTGAATGCTAATAGTTACAGAGGACGCCGCCGGCTTATAACTAAGTTTTTTTGTAGCGTGCACACAAGGTGAAACGAGTAGGCCGAGCGAGCGACGGGCAAAAAAAAGACCGACACGGAAAGCGCGCCGAGCATGAACTTGGGGGAAATTATATTTTCGTCGCACACGAGAGTCGCGTGGTGTCGCGTTGAGCCTTTGCGTGTTTATTTACCCTTTCACTTTGCTCGCGTTTGCTTTCCGTTCCTGCTGCTGCTGCCTCCCTTTTTTCCACCAACCCTTTCCTTTTTTTTTTTTTGAACGAATATGAACCACTGCCGTCGTAGCCGTGCAAGTGTTTTAATAATTGTCAGCCCAGATGAAAAAAAAAAATAAACGAAATTACGAACGGGGGATGAGACTCCGTAGGCGAGGTTACACGGTGAAAGCGGAAAAAATGCTGTTCCGTAACGAGTTTGAATGTGCTTTATATTTAAGGTTTTTTTTTTGCTGCTGAACATTATATTAGCTCACACTGCTATTTCGAGAAAATTTATTAATGAACACCCAAAATTATAAATGTACTCGTTAAACGATCTGTTTTCTAAAATTAATATTTAATGATCAGCTCCGTAGTTAATTAGAACTATTTTATGCCGTTCATAATCAAAGCTCGGTCGTGTATAACAATTTATGAGCTAAATAGCCAATTAAATTTCGATTATAACAATTAATATAATCAATCTCTTAAATGCTGACTTCAAATAAGAAATTAACTCGTGAAAATGAAGCTAACGTTTATCATCGCATTATCATAGCATTACCAACAAATTAATGTAAAGATTAAGGAGATAAAGTAAAAAGTTCTACATCAATACGTTATTATATTACTTGAAAAAAATTACATTCGACCTTTCACGTTTCCACGCTAAAAGTACTGTAAGTAAGTAAAACAGTACTGGCACTCGTCCTTGAATTTTTCAGCTAAATAACAAAGCTATCGTGAGCTGCATATAGGTTGCAGAAAAAAAAGGCAACGTTGGCTTCTCTATTTGTCAAAGGGAGAGGGAAATACGAGATTTGCTCTAATTGGTTAAATAACAAGAGGCAGAAAGAGTAAGCTTTCCGTATCTTCTTGTAATATTATTCCGAGTATCAAGTGTCAACAATGGAGTTTTTCCTCCAACTCGAACTCAGTTTGTGCACGCAGGGAGGGTACGAAGTTTAAATTACAGGCTCTCCGTTGGCCCATTTCTATCTCGACAGTCGAGACCTTGAACTGCGATCTCTACATCCCCATCCCCCCCTCGTCGTCTGTAAATTAGCGATAACAACTTACAAATTTAAAAGGGCACAAATGAGCATGGACTTCGTGCCAATTTAATTTTGGTCGCGCAAGCTGGATTTAATTAAATCCCTTCGGCTAGTTGTCAGAAACATAATGGCGAAATTTTAATTAAACTTCCCCGATGGGTTACTTTTTGCACTACGCCACAGTAAATATATATATATTATGTTTATATATTTTTCGCTGCAATCTTCATGGTCCAAGTACCTACCTGAACTTTTTAAAATCAGCTCGCGCAGTGACTCTCCGGAAATTCTTTATGTTTTATACATTTTTCGATATTTTATGCCTTATAATATATTCCGCGGCCCGTCTCATTACCATATTCAAATACAAGCGGGAAGAAAAAAAAAAGACCAGCGAATGTTAAAACAATTGACCTCTTTACCGGGGTAAAGTAATGCTAGGAAAATGCAAATGAAGATAATGAAGCGCGGACGCGCGCGCACAAAGCAGATAATGCCTAAATGGTTAGACGTCATTTTGGGGGCGAATAACAATATTTCACCAATGATATCGTTATTTCCCTCGCCCATCATAAGAGAGCTACAAGAGATAATAAATTTATGCCGGCCGTGCTAGTAAAATAATGTGCAAATTAACTGTAACATTAGAACTTGGTGGTGGTACGGCGCGGCGCGGCAGCCTGAAGCAGAATTAAATATACTATCACCGCGAGTGGTGGTATCATTAATGATAACGAGTGACTCTTTTGTGCAATTTTGGCCTTTGTTCCACTTGCCCTTATGTAACGGCGAGTATAACATACCTAAAACTATCAAAGCTACATCAAGCCCCAAAAATTACTATTATAATATAAATTCGCGCTAAAATTAAAGAGAACTATGTTAACCGAGGCACTCACGGAAACGCATTGACTTATATATATATCCTCTCGCGTCGCCCAATCAAACTTTTACTATACGAAAATTTTAGTATTATATAACCGCAATGAAATTTACGGACGAGCGAACCGCAGTGCGTCCCGCTATAATATCGCACTATTTATAAAGTAATAAACTGGCCAGATAATAAATCGCTTCGGGGCGGTATACAAATCATCGACGAATCGTATACGCACACCCGCGGTTGACGTAAATTTTACTATTATAACCCGCAATGCGAGGGAGTACGAACTATCGATGCGCATGGCTTTTAACTACCGCTTAAAAACCTTCTATATTCGCCATCCATCCGGTTTATATATGTATTTGCCACTGAAGCATTGATCGCCACGATCGTCGCATCCAGTGTACCCTCCTGCGGACTATCTAAAAACTCGTGAATGACCGCTCTAGCGCATGCAGCGTTTAATTTAAACCGCCATTTCTTCAAACATATATATATATACACATCATCCGTCGAAAGCCGCGCGTACATCTCGCACAACGCCGATACAAAGCCGATCTAGCGCATGAACGACAAAGCGATGCCCTTTCCACCGGATATACGGTGCACCTATACCGCGCACTACCTCCAAAATCGGACGAGAGCAAGAGAGAGAGAGAGAGACAGAAATAATGCAAAAGCGTAAATACCTAACGAGGAATTAATTTAAAAATTCCGCGTGTATATATATATATATATATATACTACAATCGTCGGGGGGGTCGGTTATAAGCTCGTTTAGCGGGCCGTTGAACCACGTGTATGCATGCGGGATGTACTGTATATATGTATATGCACACGACGCGCGGTACAAAGGGGCAATCACTCGCGATCAGCACACACGGCCTCGCTCACTCTCTCTCTCTCTCCTATGCAGTTTCCCAGTCATTCTCGTCTGTGTGGTGCATTCCTCGAAAATTGCGTATGTGCGCAGCTTTGTGGCCTATCCGTTACATGTATATATAGTCCTCCTCCTCGTTGTCCCTCCCTTCCACGCGTGGCACGCTCATCATCAGCTGCACTTATTTGAAATTATAATTTTCATTTTCCGCGACGTTGAGCGAGTCCAAATTCTCTGTCCCCCCCCCCTGCCCTCGCGCGTATTTAATAGTCGCCCACGCGTGTTCTCTCCATACACGCACACGCACATGCACACGCCCGCACGCACGCACGCGTTGTAAGCAAATGTATGTATGCATGTATAAACATATATAGGTGCACGTACATACAGCAGAGAGAGGGAGGCTGGGTAGTCAATGGCAACGCACATGATGGCCGCGTTCCAAAATCCCCCGACACGTTATAACGCGATGCGTGGCGGCAACGGTAACGGCGGCGGCGGCGGCGGCGGCGGCTTCGTCGCTCGCGGATGTTCTCCCAAATGCTGCACCCGCAGAGCGACCGCGCGTTCACCTCCGTCTCTCAGCTACGTATGTATATGTACGTGTGTGCAGTATGCCTCTTGGCTCCGCCGTTACTGCTGCTGCTGCTGCGGCTGCTCGTGCTATATACACACTGCATCCATACACACATACGACCATTTCGTAGACTGTAACTGTTATACTCGGCTCGTCGCGCTCACGCCGCCACCGCCGTCGGCTTCTCCTTTTTGTGCCAGATTATTACGAGATGGGCATTAAGCTCTCGGGCGACACCTTCAAGAAAAACTGCCGTATTATGTGTATATTACATACACGCATGCATATATAGCAATATATCTCTTGTTCGACTGTACAGCTGGCCGAATTATTATTATTTTCTTACGAGTTTTTAGTTGCTTTCCGTACCAATTTGTTGGCCCTCTTTTTTTTCCGGGGGCATGAGGCGCTGTTTTTATTTGGGATAACCGGGATGGAAACGTTTGAGAGAGCGCTTTCAAAATCGACGCGTTAGCGTCATCGATTTTGAATGCGCTTGAAAATGTCCGCTGGGCAAATATGCATTTTGGTTTTGTCGAAAATGAATGGAGGTCACGATTCTAAACTACGCTTCACACTTTAGTACTTCGAGCGAGATGTGATCGACTTATGCACTTTTGAAAAAAAAAATTCACATCGGTTTTTATACTGGTCTTTGAAAAAGTCAAACTATATTTTAAGGCTTATTCTTCGTTAGCTACTCGAAGAAGACAGAAAAGATTGCATCGTAATGCATCATCTTTCTTTCACTGTTAAAAATATAATTTTTTTTTTTACAAAAGTTCTAATATTCTTAATATTTTGAGTTATGCGTATTTATATTAAATGGCAAATTATATGTATTAAATGTTATAATAAGACAATTGGTATTGATAAAATGTTACACTAATTTATTAAATGTATTTAAAAAACAATTAACAAATTAAGAATTGTGTGAGAGCACTTTATGTAATATTCTGTTTTAATTGTATATTATCATTATTGTTAGAGGTGAACAATAGACGCACTACAAAGCAACTAATTATGCGAACGTATTATTCAGCAACAACTGTAGTTCACGAAAATTCTCAAAAGTTCAATATTTGACAATTAATTTATACTATTACTAATCAATTTTCTTAATTATGCAATAATGAACAAATCAATTATCTAGAAAATAGCAAAAGCAATAATTTGCATTTATTACTGTTCAATATGTATAAACATTGAATATTTCTCAAGCATAATTTTAAACTAAGAAATGAAACATTAAAGGTAATCATGAATGGAATTAGTTGCGCACGATATACACGGAATATATTTTGTTTACCCAAGCAATGTTCTAAAATATACTTATTTAATAACTAAAACATTGTACGACTTAAATCATGATGCATTGAACAGTTTACCTACAAGAGTTAATTTGCATTCCGATCGGCTATATATATATATATTTATGCAAAATTTTGAAAAATCACGAACGGGCTAAAAAATATAATAACGCGATAGCAAAAAGCAGTGAGTAAATGTTTTAAGCGTTTAAAACGATAAAGGATTTGTGTAAATGCACGCGTGGCACAAAAACGCGCGTATAATGATGTAGGTTACACGCGAGTATTTGCGCCAGAAATCCGTGCGAAAGGCTACGTGCACCAGCACTACAGACACTCGCTCGCACTCATTTTGCAAGTATTATATTACCCCGGTGGCCGGTCTTCGTTTAAACAGAATTGTTTTGATAAATCGCAAATGAGTAGCGATGCAAATTATGTATTGTTATAAAGTATTATTTTCTCGTAGGCGTATTCTTTTCACGATTCGCTTAATGCGCCCCCCCGTTCTGTATAATCAGACTCTTTATGCACCGCGCGCACAGCAGGGGCGAGAGAGAGAACCGAAATTCAAACTTGTCGGACTGGAATTATTATTACGCGAGATAAATACTCGTTGTCGCGTGGACAAAACAAAAACAGAGTCAGAGAGTGGAAGGAGGATGAGAAAACAACAATAACAAACAGTAAGCCGCAATAAAGTGCATTTACAGCGTCTGGACGCACACATTTTGGAGTTTCGCGGTGTAGTACGGTCGCGCGTTCACCGATTTAACCCGCTCTGAGCAGCAGCTGTGCACTGCACGAAAAAGTGCAACAATCTCGCGTTTCGACGACGAATACAATTATCGTTCTTACGCTCGCGCGATTATCGCTTTAAGCTCTGCTGCTGCCGTGCAGTGGTCGCGCAATGTATATATTATACATATATATACGCGTGTTTCTCTTACTCTTTCAGCAGCAGATTGCGCGCAGAGGGAGGAGAGAGAGTGAGAGAGGAAGAGAGAGAGCGGAGAGAGACGTGTACTTCAAGTGCACGTGCGCTGCACCAGACCCACTTTATGTTTATGTATACACGGCGCGCATTGCGGATACGTACACGTATATATATATATCTCTCTATGTTAGTTACGTATGTATATATATATATACATATATATATGGAGGTGTGGTAGCGAAGGGGTAGCTGCCGTAGCAGCAGCAGGAGCAGCGGTAGCGGCAAGTACGGGCGTATATTCCTGGACGTCGAAAGCGTCTGGCACTGGTCATTAGGTATCGGCCATCTCGATATGGAACAGGTGTGCCGCAGCTTGGACGTTTCTCTCTCTCTCTCTCTCTCTATATATATATATGTATATATATATGTATATATACGAAATAGGGTGAGCGCGCGAATTTCAATGGAAGAACGGTCCAAGCTCCAAAACTATTAATCTCTGATAATTGTTATTTTAACGGGGGGAAATTCGGATCTTTCGCGCCGCCGATGTAGTGGTACGAAATCGAGGTTGACTGTACGTCTATATACGTGTATATATACCAGGGCATTTTTAGTCCCGGTGTTATACCGTTGACAGAGGGTATTTATATTTCTACGTAGGTTGTACGTGGCACGATGTGTATTCAATAAAAGCTGCTGCTGCAACTGCTTCGAATCGAATAACCCTTTATGCGTCGGGGGTTCGAACTTTTTCAAATGATGCAATATCGTTAAAATTGGTGTATCGTTTGATTAATTATAGATGAAAGGAAGATTTCCGGGAATGCGCGTACGCGCAAATTGTTGAATGGTATTCTTTGAATAAATTAAATAATTTCTCGCGAATTGAATAAATTTTAATTTAATATTATACGCGCTAATTATAGGTAGGTGGTCGTATATATAGCGATGCTGTGTAATTATTATATTTGGAATGCTTGACTTTGACGTGAATTAAACCTGCAATAATCATTAAATAGCATTTTAGATACATTTGACGCGTACAAATAACAGTCATATATTAATTATTTCATTTTAAAAGTATAACATGATATATACAAACTTCATTATTACATATATTTTCTCAATTATATCTCTGTACTGTTGAAATGAAAATTGGAAAACAAAAATTAATTTTACGCAAATGAGAAAGAAATGTATATCAGAAATATGTAGCTAATATTTTTATTCCTGAATTAAACAGAAGGAAATAAATCTAAATTACTTAAATTATACATCGTTTACTTTAAGCCTTCCATGTAAAGAAAAATACATCAAAATGCTTTTAGTGCAGCGTAAATATTATTGTCAAATGCTTTATAAAACTGAATATAAATAAATAGTTCAAAAGTAGATGGAAAAAATTAAATGGACAATAAATTAATCTCGTTCTAATTATCTTTTAAAGACTGTAGGTATTATTGTACTAGAATTGTAATCTTATTATACTGATTATAATTCTATTCAATTAATTTAATAATTTCGTACAAGTTCCCAAATTTTCTAATAAAAAACATGATCGTTGGTAAAAATCGCAGTAGATAAAAAGCCGAATCCAGTCGGACAAACACATTTAGAAAATTTCCGCAAGCTCATCGTGAAATTTAATCAACTGGACTTTTCTCACGAGCATTAATTTACACTCCAAATTGCTGCAGCGACAAACGCAGCACGGCACCGCCTATATAAAAACTCAAACAGCCGAAAAAGCGAAAAAGGGGGTACATAGTCGCGGTGGACGCAAAAAGAAAAAAAAATAAGAAAAAAAGCCAAGAGCAAAAGGGAAGGCCAGCAGTACGTGACGTAGTACAAGGGCGACAGCTGAATGGACCGAGATTTGCCCAACGATAAGATCACGGCGGGCGCGAGTTCCGCACAGACGCAGAGAGAGAGAGAGGGAGAAACTATATATATGTACAGGGATAAGGCAGCGATAAGGGCAGACTATACGCAACGCGTGCCTAATCTCAAAGTGGCCCGCACTATACAGCACTCGAGTCGTATATATAGCTGAGCACGAGAAAGCGAGAGAGGAGACCTGGGTATAGTATAGGGTGAAGGCAAGAGAGAGAGAGAGAGAGAGAGAGATAGGTATAAGGCCAGCACGCGCTGATGCTGCTAATTACGAGGGCCGTCGACGCCTCGTCTCCTTGTCTCCTCGTCCTTCACCTTCCTCTCTCTCACTCTCTCACACTCTATAGGGGTATACCCTCTCGTATAGCTTTGAATGTAGGCGCGTACGCGCTTCCTCGCTTCATCTCGCTCGCGCGCACTCACCCTAAGATATATAGAAGCTGACGCGTCACGAGAGACAAGAGTCCTTTAAGTGCTCCGTCCTCTCTCTCTCTCTCTCTCTCTCTCTTCCTCTCTCTCTCTCTCTCTCTCTGCAGAACTGTATAATATAGAGGAGAAACGGACGGATTCGGCTTTATACGGGTGAACGAACGGACTGCTGGTACGAACACACAGACGTAGACACAGGAAGGAAGATAGCAGTAAATTCCGTATACTATCGCGCGCGGATGAAAGGGAGCTTTAGATCCGCCGCCGATGCGCTCTACACTTCTCTCTCTCTCTCTCTCTCTCTCCTCTCCCTCTCTCTCTCACTCGCTCTCTGCGTTCTTCGTCTCTCCTTTTTTACGTTGTTCTTTGAAATCCGTCAAACACGGGGGGCCGAAGGTGTATAGGCATGTATATATATAGCGCACCACGACCGAGAGATAGAGAGTGTATTTGTCGAGGCGGCGATGAGAGAGAAAGCGCGCCGAGTGTAATTTTACGGAAGCTCGCGAGAGAGTGGGGGAGAGAGACGGGATATAAATTATGTCCTCGAGGGCTTGGAGAGCAGCGCGACGTGCCTCCTCTCGCCAGACCTGACAGTCGATATGTTTTTAATAAACTGCCTGCGCGCCTCTGCTGCTGCTGCTTTTTTCGCAGCTCTTTCTCTCTCGCTCTCTTGATCTGTATATATGAGTGCGTTTGACGGATTTTCCTTTTTCTTTTTATATTATACCGTCGCAATCAGAAGATGCCTCGCGGAGTCATTTCGGTGGGTTTTCTTCGGTGTGTTCCGGAGGAAAAACGAGAGCTTGATGGGCTCTTTGTTCGCCTGCACGCGCTCTTCCTGTGTATAACGGGGAAAATGCGATCTAGTACCGACAGATTTTGATGCGTTTAATTATATAAATGAATTACGAGCCCAGCAATTATTATCAAGGGCCGACGTATGTGCATATATGTATATTGATGCGCAAGGGACAGGTTGTAAAGATTTAATCTATTCCGTTTTGCATTTGTGCGCAAGTAATTTGCGTCCATAGTCTTTCTTCTTCATGGAGATTGCGTAATGTGAACAATGTACATTTATTATTAAAGGTATATTAATTCCTTGATGTTAATGGTAGTTGTGGGTATAATTATTAATTTTCTCCGTGATGTCCGAGTTATAATATACATATGTGTCAAGTGGACATGTGCCAATTTAGTCAGGCACATATGTCATACGGTAAACATGCAACGGGAAATTCTATAACAAACATTGCTATAATATATTATAGATATCATTGATTTTGCTAACTGGAAAAATCAATGAGGTTGCAGGTATTCTTTCTAATTGTGTACATCAAGCTTTATTCAGGTCAAACTTCATTTTCGTAATTGAAAGATAGGTAAGTTTTATTTTACATAATTTTTTTTTATTCATTTTTTTATTCAACCAAAGTAGTACATTGTAATACATGTTATTGCTAACGACAAAACATACCTAATATGTCTGAAGTAACAAAACATCCTATATAAAGATAGACATGGGTTATCTGTACATAGGTCTGGCACGTACTAAAACTAAAACTAAAATAATAACTTAATTTCTAATAATTCCATTTTAACTCTTTTATTTGGTAAATCTCAATAATGAGATAACTTTAACCATAACCAAAACAAAAGTAAAATCGTTATTTATTATATGTAGTTTATAATATATTGTCTTTAATCCATTTCTTTATTTTTTTCTTATTATAATTTTTGGTAATGTCCAAAATCTTTAGATTTGGATTATTATTTGGTAAACCATTAAACATTTGCATTGCTCTAATATAATTATTTATTTATTTATTTATTTATTTATAAACGGGAGTTACCCCTTACATATAATAATAGTTCAAAATAGAAAACAATAGTTTGATTTGATTTGAGTTAATTTTTGAGGAATATTCCAATAACCTATCAACTTGCACTATAGATTTCATGTTGACAAAGTCAAGAAAAAATATAGACGGGTATAGTATGCACGCGCGTATATACTTTATCGATTTTCACTAAAAAAATACAATAATAACCAGGCAAAACCAACAAACTGGCGCAGAGCTGCGCGAAACAAAATTCTCCCCCCCCCCCCCCCCCCCCCCCCC